>CM076576.1:150647968-150952583 GCA_034641835.2 Pinus albicaulis
CACACCGATCCCATCACACTTGAAACCAAGCATGCGATCAGTGAAAATTCAAGCTCGAACTATGAAGCCAAAGCTTCTCCATCTGCAGATCTTCCCGCTTGCTTGTTCTTCTTCTTCTTTGGACAATTGGTAGCATAATGTCCGTGATCATGGCAGTGAAAACACTTCACTTTCGCCATATCCTGCTTCTTGCCCTTTGCACTAGAATGAGAGGTTTTCTTACCCTTCCCCTTCTTTTCTTTGGCAACCAAAGTGCAATTTTCTTCATCAGCTCCCTTTGATGAAGATCCATCTCGAGTAGTCCTCCTTATCTCCTCCTGCATGAGATCCGCCCAAAGGCGCTCCCATCCCGCCAGCTTCTCCCGACCATTGACACTATCTTGATATGAGTGCCAAGCCTTCGGAAGACCAAGGAGAGCCAGGTTGACCATGTCCTCGTCTTCGACAGTCACCCCCACACTTCCCATCTCATCTCTGCACTGAGTGAACTTCGTGAGGTATTTGGCGATATTGTCGCCCTTCTCCATCTTGATGTTCCCGAGCTTATCTTTGAGCGCCAGCTTCCTTTGGTCGCTCTTACTCTGGAATAGATCCGTCAAAGCTTTCCACATTAAATATGGAGTAGCCTTTCCATGCAGGATGGATACAATATGATCCTTGACGCCCTCCAACAAGATCCTTCGACACTTCGCCATCTTCTTTTGCCATGCTTCGACTTCAGCAGGATCAGTGGGCTTTTGGACATCCGTATCTACGAACTCCTTCAGACCATTATCTTCTAATACTGCCTCCATGAGATCCTTCCATGCAACATAATTCGAACTGCCTTCAAGAGCATATTCGAGTCGCAAACCGTTGAAAGACATTTTCAACACCGGCACCAAGAAAACAAAACTGCTGCAAAATTTTGAATTCCACTTCAAAGCTCAACCGCTCTAGATCTGTGAGAACAAATTATTTCTAGCACAGAGATTGACTGCAAGGGGCATTTACCAGACCTTTCACTTTCCGAAGAAATATGAATCCGGAGGCTACCTGGCCCGCATGCAGACTCTGTCTACCGAAATAAGTTTGTAATCACTATGATGATCAATCTCTGCTTCAATAGCTCCGATACCATGTAGAAATTTGCTGAATAATGATTAATTATCCACCAAGACTATCCTGATCACATATCAATTCGAATTCATATGCAACACATAATCTCTTCCACTCAGATCATCACACATGCGGAAATAAAACAAGCGATAACACATCAAATCATTATACACATTAACACAGTATGTATGGGGAAAGCTTATAGCTGAAAACCCCGCAGCTATTGTGTATATTATAATGGAGAAATCATGTAACAAAATCAATACAATACTCCTCACAAGTACTCAGTACTTTCTCATGAAGTTACACACAAACTAGCTCAGTTTTGAACAGGTTACTGGTTCAAAACTCACCGCCAATTGCCTTGCCTCTATTGCGCAATCATGGCCTTTCTATATAGAGATCCAAGGTTCGAATCTCCTTGGCTTGACAGCGCAATCATCATGGGAAATTCCTCCAAGTGTGGTGCAAATCTCATGCACAACTGATGTCGCCACCGATAGCTAACTCCACCCTTTCATCTACCTCTTTCACTGGTCTCCACTGAACTGTCCATGCACTGTAGTGAACTGATGTGTTCTTGAGTTGAATAATGAGTTACTAATTAATGAATTAAATAATATTTAATTCACTCCACTCATAACTAATTGATTAGCCAGTTAAACTAATCTCAACCAGTTCAACTAAAATAAACAGAACACAACTCCACTAGCTGTCTCATTAACTCCACCAAACTTCTGCCACTGAAGTCCTAACTGAAGTCAACAATGCATGATGCCATCAAACCCTAGGAATAGCGTAATTCCTCTGTCAGATGCATGAGCCACTTCCAAGGCTCGAACTGAAGTGCTCCAAGAGAGTAAACTGAAGTTTATAGTCCAAATATTATTAAGGGTAAATAATATTTGACTTCCCTATTTTTAGGAGAGGCAATCTAAAAATAGACTTCGACCTCTTCGACCTAAAAAATAGAGTCTCATCTATTTTTACCAACATGACCAATGCTCCAAGAATCTCAAACTGGAATCCCCCAACCATGCTCCATATGTCTAAAAATAGACATAGTCTAAAAATATACTTTGCGCCAGAATTCGCCTGCGGGCCCACTTAGTGAAGGCGACTTCATTTCACTAAGCTCCATCATCTTGCTCCATTTTCTACCGAAACAGAGTGACATGGGTAATAGACCCAACACTAATTTTACCCAAGAAAATATCAGTCAAGAAAAAATGTTTTTAGCATGTAATATGGCTGAGGAAAAGAATGAAGATATATGGTTTCTAGATTTAGTATGTAGCAACCATATGACTGAAAACATTTCCATGCTTTTCATGTTAGATGAAAATATAAAGTCTTAAGTAACATTGGGGATAGACAGTAAGGTCTTTGTCATGGGAAAATACAGAGTAAGTGTTTTGAAAAAGAAAGGAGAAGGAAGATCCATATCAGATGTTTACTACGTGTCTGGTATGAAGTGTAACCTTTTGAGCATTGGACAGCTCATTCAAAACGGTTACAATGTTTTCTTTGAAGATGATGTATGCACCATCATGGATAAAATACCAAGCAAGCAATGCATTTCATAAGTAAAGATGACAAGGAACGAAATGTCCCCTCTCAAGATGAGAGCAGATTTGAAGAAAGGAGATGAAATTGTAGCAGTAACACAAGAGACATTCCAAAGAGAAGCAAAAGATGAAAACTAGTTATGGCATTTGAGATTTGGACATCTCAACTTTGGAGGTATAAATTTTTTGCATAGGAAAGGAATGGTAAAGGGATTACTATTGATTGATAAATGAGACATCCTATGTCAAGACTGCATCTTGGGCAAACAACACAGAGAAAATTTCCATCAGGAAAGAGCATAAGGGAAAAAACACCCTTAGAATTGTCTATTCAGATTTGTGTGGACCAATGCAAACACCGTCACTAGCAAGCAATCACTACATGTTGACTTTCATTGATGATTACACAAGAAAAACTTGGGTTTATTTCTTGAAATATAAAAGTGAAGTGTTTGATAAATTATGCCACTTTAAGGCTCTTGTAGAGAACCAAAGTGGACATCATATAAAATTTTTAAGGACTGATAGAGGAGAAGAATATATCTCAAAATAATTTTTGCGTTTTTGCAAAGAAAATGACATACACAAACAATTTATAGTAAGGTATACACCATAGCAAAATGGAGTTGCCGAAAGAAAAAATAGAACCATCATGGACATGGTAAAAAGTATGCTGAAGGAAAAAAAATTTCCAAATGAGTACTAGGCTGACGCTGTACATTGTGCAGCATACATCTTGAATAGATGCCCAACCAAAGCTATAATGAATAGAGTTCCGGAAGAAGCATGGAGTGGCACAAAACAAGGTGTCACTCACATGAGAGTTTTTGGTTGTGTGGCTTATTCACACATTCCAGATCAGCTAAGGAAGAAGTTGGACAGTAAGGGGGAGAAGTGCATATTTATTGGATACAGTGAAGAATCTAAGGCATACAGGTTGTATAACCCATCCACTAAGAAGTTTTTTATAAGCAGAGATGTGCAGTTCATTGAAGAAGAAGCTTGGGATGGAAGCATTGAGAAAACAGTGAATGTTAAAAGCTGTTTGTCTTATGATGGTAATGAGGAAGAGATGGTTGAAATACATCCCTCATTAGCAACACCACCTCCACCAACACAAGGAAAACAAGGGACACCACAAACAGGTATGAGAACACCCTTGAGAAGTGATAACAGTGCTTTTCCAAGCACACCACAAGGAGCAGATCTGAGTTCTTCTACAAGCACAGGTACACTAAGTGAAAGAGAAACCAGATTCAGAAGTTTGAATGATATTTATGAGCAAGAGGCAGAAAATGAAGGTATGAAATCTTTATTTGCATTGTATTGTCATGTAGATCATCCTATCATTTTGAAGAAGCTATAAAAGATAAGAAATGGATAGATGTTATGAATGAATAAATGAATGCCATAGAGAAAAATAAAACATGGGAATTAGTTGATCTCCCAAAAGGCAAAGAAGTGATTTGAGTAAAATGGGTTTATAAAACCAAGAGCAATGTTGAAGGTAAGATTGAAAGGCACAAGGCTAGAATTGTTGTTAAAGGCTACAAGCAGCAACAAGGAAGAGATTATGAGGAAATAGTTGCAACGGTTGCAAGAATGGAAACAATGAGAGCAGTGTTGTCCATAGCAGCACAACACAAGTGGAAATTTTACCAAATAGATGTGAAATCAACATTCCTAAATGGAGTATTAATGGAAGAGGTTTATGTTGAACAACCTCTGGGCTATGAGAAAAAAGGCCAAGAGCATAAAGCATGCAGATTGAAGAAATCTCTTTATGGGTTGAAGCAACCACCAAGAGCATGGTACAGTAGAATAGAAGCCTATCTACTGGAAAATGGGTTTCAAAAATGTCAAGGAGAACCCACATTATACATCAAGGAGAAAGATGGTAAGATGTTGATTTTTGTTTTATATGTTGATGATGTGATCTTTACAGGTAATGATGCTTACCTCATTGAGAATTTTAAATCATTCATGAAGGATGAATTTGAGATGACTGATATGGGAATGCTGAAATAAGTAGAGCAAAATGAAAATAAATTTTTTATCCCTCAAGCTAAATATGTAAATGAAGTTTTGGATTGCAAGGCAGCAATTACTCGTACAGTGATGAGATTGAAACTCACCAAAGAGGACAGCAGCAAGGATTTTGATCCTAGTTTGTACAAGAGCATAGTTGGCAGCCTCATGTATTTGACTGAAACTAGGCCGGATATTATGCATGTGAGTTTAATTTCCAGATTTATGGAAAGGCCAAAGGAGGCATATTGGCAAGAAGCAAAAAGAATTCTGAGGTATGTGAAAGGAACAAAGAGGTATGGAATTTTATACACCATTTCAGACAATTCTGAATTGATTGGATATACTGATAGTGATTGGGCTGGAAGTATAGATGACCAAAAAATCACCTTTGGTTATGTTTCTCATATGGGTTCAGGAGCCATTTCATGGGCTTCTAAAAAACAACCAATTGTGGATTTATCTACAGCAGAGGTAGAGTATGTGGCAGCTACATCAACAACATGTAAAGCAGTTTGGATGAGAATAATGTTAAGGATTTTGTGTCATGAACAGGTAAAAGGCACAAAAATTTATTGTGATTATAGCTCGACAATAGCATTGTCAAAGAAATAAGTGTTTCATAAGAGAACGAAACACGTTGAAGCCAAGTATCACTACATTAGAGAGCCAGTGAACAATGGTGAAATTGTTCTGAAGCATTGCAGAACGGAGAAGTAGTTTGTAGACATTTAAAAAAAACCATTGGGGTAGAAAAGTTTTAATTATTTGAGAAAATGTTTGGTATGGAAGAAAAACTAGTATTTGAATTTAAGAGGGAGTGTTGAATTTTAAAATCCAACTGCAATAGTGCAACTGTGCAGAAGGATGAAGAATGCATGGGTAGCAGTGATTGTTTTTTGTTTGCCTACATGCCACAACACATTTAAAAACTCTGCAATTAAATTTTGGTCAATGGTCATAGCCATTGTTCTGTGTTTTTGCATTTAAATTTCGTGGTTCTCCTCACCACACAACTATAAATTTAAAAATTTCCATGCCGCTCCTTTAAAATCTTCCACCAACCATTTTCTCTCACCAACCAGAGTACTTGCGCGCCAATTTTTTGTTTTGATTTAATTCAAACGAGGCCACGTCGAGTCCACGGAGGGTCCACATGCCAACACAACACCGCCAACCAATAGAATTTTATCATGTAGTTTTGGAGTTGACATCACAAGAACCTTTTGGTATGCAATAATTTCATAAAATAAAGTTTACATTTGGTTTGAAGTCCGACGGGTACCATCTCCGATCAATGGGAGAGCGATCGCGCGGATTTGGTGCCTTATGTCAACAAGACCATTTGGTATGTGAAATTTGTATTCAAAAGAATTTAATTTTGGTTTTGAAGTCCACGATAAATCATTTCCATAAGATTTAAAAGTCATGGGTTTAAAGTTCAAATCTTTTGTATCTTTTATTAATAAGCTATGGCAACATGAGTTTTAAGTTTTTTAACTTAGGGTCAAAGTTTTTTTTATGTTTTTTTTACTTTGTTTTAAATAAAATGCCGTGAAAGATTTTTGAAGGTATATATTATATAAAATTTTATAACATATATATAATATAAACATCATATGTTTATATATATATATATATAAAGGCAGTAAAGTTTTTTTTTTTTGTGTATTAAAAAAAAAGGCCCGAAGGCAATGTGAGCCATTGTATTAAAAAAAGATAGTGAGCACTTTTTAAAGAGAGATAGAGTATTGTATGCAGATTGTGAGCACTATAGTGCATCTTGTAAAAGCAAGAAGGAAGAAATTAAAAACAGAGGTTGTGAACTGTGCATGAAATGTGCCAGAAGGCAGAGAACAAAACATAACACTATGTGTGCATTTTGTAAAAGACAGAGAGAGCATTTTAATGAAGTAGAGCACTGTGTCTGCAGCAGTTGTATTTTTTTTTTGTAAATTCTAGAACAGTAGTTCTGTGGCATATTTTTTAATAGCCTTTTACATTTGAATGGAATATAAGTTTTAAATCCTCTTTGTCTAGTAATTTTAATCAGACAAGGAGAGGAGGAATTATTTTATTCCCTTCCGTGTCGTTTGGAATCACTCGTAAATTCCAACAATATCTAGTGCCACACCGTGATATATATATATATATATATATATCAATTTCGTGCGATAATATGCTCGTTGATGATAATATAGTCGTTGATGGTTGCAGTGGTTGCGATGGAGGTGGTTGCGATGGATCAATACTTATTGATTCTACAATAGGAAATGAAGCAGAGAAAGACTCACCCGCAAACAAACTGAGCCTCCGTGGGTTTGAAATAATTGATGAATCAAAGTCCATTTTGGACAAATGTCCGAACATCATCTCATGGGGTGACATCATGCACTGACATCCTTGAACGTCGTCATCTCAATAGTGAAGCAGGTAACTATATCTTTATATTGATGTTACCGCAGGTTGGCCAACTAATTTTTGAAGTTCCAGCGGGATGAAGAGACGAAAGGATCTCTACAGCATCAGACATACCAGGGAATATACCTGCTCCACAATCCAATGTGAACCATCTCGCTCAAAATTTCACTGCTAAATTTTTGTCAGTGGAAGACATGGTCACTCTCTGAGGTAGCTACCATCTGATTGGTACTAATTAACAATAATCATAAGCTCCCAAATATATATAGGTTAATTGAAATGAATGTATGATATCCCATATTCAATCATATTTTAACATAATTTAATAGCTTTTTAGAGGCACATTCTATCGGGGTTTCTCATTTCTCTTTATTCAGTGCAAACAGAATTTACAATTTCAGTGGAACAGGCATTAGGACTTGACTATGGATTCTCGATTTGCTTTGTCACTGAAATCTAAACGCCCAATCCCTACTTCTAAATCAAACTCTGATCCTACCGTTCACTTGGATTCATTGCGAGACGTTTAGATGAGAAAGTAGGACTTGGAGTGTTGACTTCTGATCAGAAGTTGATGTCAAGTCCAAAGACAACTAGAAAGGTGAAAATTATTGGAAAGGCAGAAGAGTAAAGTTATAAATAACACAAATAATTCACGTACAAAACACACGTTTTTCTATTAATCTTCAATCATTTTCTCTCTAAATACAGTTAACCTTGGGATGCATATTTATCCTTACTCTCTTGACATGCATACACCTACCAAACTCATCTATCACATAACTTCGACTTACTAAACTATCACTTAACTCACTCTCTAACTCACTTACCAAATTAATCTATCAACTTACTCAATGTTAATTGATTTTCTAATTCTGCATGCGGGAGTTAATTAACTCTTTTAACACTCCCCCTTAATTACAACTGCTAAACTAAGACATAACTCATGACAACTCAAACATGTTTTTTGGTCCATGTCTCAGCTAGGCTTACAACACTCAAGTTTATTTTGGGAAACTCAAACATATCTATTGCTAATGGCTTTGTAAATATATCAACCAACTGATCACTAGATTTACAAGGCTTCAAGTGAATTTCTCCATTGCTCACAAGTTCTCTAATAAAGTGATATATAGTATCAATATTCTTGTTTTTTTTATGAAACACACTATTCTTGGATAGTGCAATCTCTGAAGTATTGTCACAATAAATTGTTTTTGATCCTTGTTGTTTCTACTTGAGTCCATCCAATACTCTTCTTAACTATATTGCTTAACATGTTGCTGACGTTTCTACTACATATTCTCCCTCTGTTGATGATAGTGTCACAATAGGCTGCTTCTTATATTTCCATGCTATCACACCTAAACCAAGATGAAACACATAACCGTAAGTGATCTTCCTATCATCCAGACTACCTGCAAAATCACTATTTTTAAATCCAATCAAATCTTTCTTTTCTGTACTTGCATACATTATGCCACAATCTCTAGTTCCTATTATGTATCTCAAAATTCTTTTTCCAGCACTCCAATGTGTATATTTTGGAGTCTCTATAAATCTAGAAATCAAACTTACTCCTTTCATAATATCCGGTCTTGTAGCTGTGAGATACATAATGTTGTCAACCAATCTTTTGAATAGAGTTGGATTTACATTTGATCCTTCATCATCCTTACTTAACTTTGTGCCTGTTGCAACTAGTGTAGGTACAAGTTTGCAATTATCCATCCTAAATATTTTCAACAAAATCTCTAGGATATTTATTTTGACAAATAAAATTACTTTTTCAAATTACTCAACTTCAATGCCAAGAAAATATTTCATGAGATCAATATCTGTATCTCAAATTATTTCATCATGGCTACTTTAAATTCATCTAACTCAAGATCACTTGTAATAATCATGTCATCAACATATAAGCAAATAATCAAAATATTTCCATGCTCATTTACCTTTTTGTACAAGGTAGGCTCAATGCTGCTTCTACAAAATCCATTCCTAATCATGTAACTATCAATTCTGCTATACCATGCTCTATGTGCTTGCTTCATTCCATATAGCGCTTTCTTCAACCTGTAAACTTTATCTTCTTTACCTTCAACTTCATAACATCGTGGTTGCTACACATAGATTTCTTCTTCTAGAATTCCATTCAAGTAGGGTGATTTCACATCCATCTGATAGAATTTCCACTTGTTCTGAGTTGTTGTGGCTAGAACTGCTCTTACAGTATCCAATCTAGCTACTAGAGCAAATGTTTCTCCAAAATCTATTCCCGGTTGTTGTCAGAGTCCTTTTGCTACAAGTCTTGCTTGAAATTTGTCAATTTCACCTTTCTCATTCACTTTAATACTGTACAGTGACTTCACACCAATGAGGTTTTTATTCTTTGGAAAATTAACAAAATACCATGTATTATTATTTTCAATAGAATCAATCTCTTTATCCATGGCTTGCACCCAATTTTCATCTCTGATTGCTTCTTCAAATGACGAAGGTTGGAATGACAACAATGAAAACTTTGAACTAACATACAAATCATTAAAAATATCTTTCGGACTTCTCATATTTCTCTTACCATTTTTTGATTCATTACCTGGTTGGCTTCTTGGAGAATTCTGGTCCATTGAGATGCTTAAAGATCCATGCTGCTCTAAAATTGGAGTCCTTGCTGGTGTGACTCTGTTTGGTGTCTTCTCTTTTGATTCTTGTTGCTCATTTTCTGCTACATCATCCTCTTCCATCAATGGTGCTTGTGCACCAACTATTTTTTCTACCGTCTCATTTAATGACTCTTGTCCTTTGAACACAAATCTCTACTAATTATTGTCTTTTTTCTGACACGGTTATACAATTCGTAATATTTTGAATGTTCACTCAACCAACAAATATGCATTTTTCACTTTCATCAACTAATTTTCCTCTTATCTTCTGAGGTACATGTGCCTAGGTTACACATCCAAAAAATCTGAGATGAGATAGGCTGCATGACATACCTGAAAAATGCTTCTTATGGAACTTTGTTGATCACACTCTTTGTAGGTGATTTGTTTATCACATAATTAACACATGCAACTGCTTCTTCACAACACTCATTGGACAAGTTTCTTACTTTCAACATGCTCCTTGTCATGTTCATGATAGTTCTGTTATTTCTCTCTAATACACCATTCTGTTGTGGTGTGTATCTAGTTGTAAACTACCTTTTGTTCCATGTTATTTTCAGTAATCATGGAATTCTTTCGAATCATATCCTCCACCACGATCTAATATTAATACCTTGATTTGTCGATCACTTTGGTTCTCTGCTAAGGCTTTGAATTCTTTGAACTTTGGAAAAGTTTCAAACTTCTATTTCAAGAATTAAACCCAAGTCTTTCTGCTATAGTCATCAATAAAATCGAGGAAGTAACACAAGTCTGTATGCACCAACTCAAGTGGTATCTTTTCTCTGTATGAAACTCCCTTCAAAAAACTTTCACGGTGTTTCTTTCCCAAGATGAAACACTCACAAGTAGTAGCAGGCTTTTTGATGGGAGGTAATCCTATGACCATCTGTTTCTGCTGCAACAATATTAAACCGGAAAAATGCAACTGCCCAAACTGAAAGTGTCGTAATCAATAATCATTAGAACATGAAACTGTGAAAGAACTAACCTGATCATTGTAATTCATAATTAGAGGAAATAATCTATTCCTCATGATGTTCAGCTTTGCTATCAGTTTCTTGCTTGGGGGTTTGTCATAAATAACACACTCTTGCCCTTAAAGGATAGCTCTGTATCCTTTCCGTGTTAATTGACCAACACTTATAAAGTTATGTTTAAGACCAGGAATATAATATACCTCTGAGATTGTCTTTGCCTCCCCCTTCTTGGTCAGAATGTTGACCACTCCTTTTCATCTACATCCACAGTCTTGTCAGTCCCCAAATTTACATTTGTCTTCATAGATTGATCCAAATTTGCAACCAAATTCTTGTTGCTTGTCATGTGGTTAGTATTCTTTCTACTAACATTAGCTCTCTGGTTTCCTTAATAACCTATCCTCTTCCTGCAATCATGAGCATAGTGTCCAAATTTATTGCAATAATAACATCTCACCTTTCATTATTCAGATCTATAATTATTGTTGAAGATTCTGTTGTTGTTGCTTTCACTTTCATGTTCATTCTCTTCTCGGTCATCTCTCTGAGCACCATATATTTCGCCTCATCCTCTGCCTCTCGATATAGCTCTCCCTCGACCTCTTGAAATAGAAACTTGAATTTTGAAAACAGTTTCTAAAGTGGAATCCTTATTTCTTTCTATCTTTTCCTCATGCATTAAAGTGATCCCATCTGTTAGTCATCAGTATTTTTCACTATCTTTGGATGACTATAGGATGGTTATAGTTTTCTGAAAATAATATTCCTTGAATATATTGAGTTTCAGAAATCTCGTTGCCTTCATTATCCTCATAAAACATTATTACCTATTTTATCAGTTTGCCATCTCAAAGTCACCCTGTTGGTCTTAAAAAACTACTTATGGACTTATACCTCTCATTTTCATCTTTCTTTCCTACCTAAAACTTCATTTCCCCATTTTCCGTTGTCAATAAACTCTATCCTCCCTTTAGGGTTTCTTGTTGCTAACCCATTCACATGTCCCCTTGAGCATAACAACACTCTTGAAAATACTATTTTCACCTGAAGGTTTTTAGGTCAAAATTTCAATCAAAATCAGGTCAAAGGACACTCCCATTAGGTCATTAGGGTTTTGCATTTTTTCAAGGTAATCCTTGGATGTTTTAGGCACTTCTTTTCCTTTGTTAGAATCCGGCTCAGATGTAATAGAATGTCACGACTTGGTTATTCAATAAGGTCCTAAAATCTCCAAAGAGGATTATATTCTCAATTCAGAACTTGCAAATGAGAAAAATGGAAAAATTTTAGCACTTCTGTAGAAGTGTTGGAAGATTTATTAGCAGAAGGTACTGATGGTGTAGATTGTCTACTCCTGAATGAAAACAATTTACAACAAGGAAAGAGGAAACACTTGGTCTTGAAGATGAATAGGGTTATGAAATGGTTATTCCATTTGAGTGCCAAAGTAGTGATCAATTGCATAAAATGACATGGAGGAAGCACACAAGGCCAAACATGAATAAAGTCTATCAGAAACGATTGATGGAATATGGAAAAAGGTGAGGAGAACTGAACAGAAATGAATGAAATTGAAAGGGCTTTAGAGAACTTAGAAGACAACACTGATGATTGCTCTAAAGAACTATAGACACCTAAGGTTTTGAAAAATATGGCTAGAGAAGGTGGAAAAGAGGAGTTGAAATTTATGGGTAATGTGACGTTGACAAAGTAAAAAGACTTAAAAAAAATTAGAAAGTGGGTTTTTGAAGTTAAATTAAATCTAAAAGTCTATAAAATCCCATTTTAGATCTCAAATGAATCATTGTTTCCTCTTAAAAAATCAAGATATCTTCGCAAGGAAAACTTTGTGAGTTTGCAAGCAGAATTCAGGCAAATTTTCTTGGCGCTACGTGCTTGGGAGTTGGCACTGGGCCCTTGCCAGTTTTCCTCCACGTAAATTCTAAAGGCATTGCGCACCTGGGATTTGGTGTTGTGCCCTTGCAAAAGGATCCTGTGCTAATTTTCATTGGCATTGCACACTCAGAGACTGGAACTGCGCACTTGGCTTCACATTGCGCGCTCTACCATTGGCATTGCGCACTTAGACAAGAAGGGTTTCTAAGTCTTCTAACATACCAAATCACTTCAAATCGCCTTCAAATATATTCCAAGGTTCTCCAAAGCACTAATAAGTGGTAAGTGCATACCATAACCCATTTTCAAAGCTATTTTGGTCATCATTTAATCAATGAAAATGAAACCCTAATAAAACCCTGATCAAACCCTAGCTACAAATCAGAGATCACTATCTATATACTTATTTCATCCTCCTTAAAAAAAATCAATCACATGAAGGGGTAATTACATTTCTTGAGGTTTTTCATTCATATAATTTGCCCATTTCACACTCATTCCCTACATTTTTCCAAAGCTTCCATCTCATCTCCTTCCCCTCATTCAGTTCACCTACACTCTAGGGCTTCACAAAACATAGTTTAAAAATGTCAGAGGAAGAAAGCAGTGGCAGTGGTGTTGAGGCAAAAATGCCAAGGCGACATGATCACAAGGGAGGGAAGATAAACATATTTGAGCCTATCACCACAAGGCAACTCATGGCCTCTCACCTCATTTTTTATTGCTTTAAACATGTGGGTTGCTTTGAGTTTTGGGAAAGAGTGCAGCAAGTCCAAAGTCACCCAGAGCTAACAAGACTATTCATCATCAACCTACATGAAAAGCAGGTAAATCTTGCCGGGGTTACATTTGAAATGTCCACCGATGCCATTGAAGCTACTACAGGGATACCAAGTGTGGGAGAGAAATGTTTCAAGCAAGCAAACCTGCACATGAGTTATTTTGAACCATACCTTAAACCTAGATATAAATATCACCACAAGTCCATGTTCCCTTTTTCTCATCTTCTTGATACATATGCACCCATGATGAAGAAAATAATGAAGTATTTCACTTGTGAGGGAAGGTTTTCCTGCCTCTACTCATACCATATCCGTCTTCTTATGCATTTCACTAGAGTTAGGATGCTGAATATACCATATTATCTTTTCCATAGCATTGAAAAAATGGCCTACATTGTGCAAAAGAGAGATTATAATCAACAAATACAGAGCCTATTTCATCATTCACTCATCAATATGGTGTTCATGCATCAACTCCTATAGAAAAACATTCCATGGGATACCTTCATTGCGAATGAGGTTTTCACTACTCCACATGACCATCATTAGCAGGATATTCCTTCATCTTTTCATCCTCCAATATCCACTTCTCCATCACACCCTGTTGTTCATACATCACCATCCACTCACATCCATTCACCTCAAGTTGATCCTTCCTCATCACATTTCCACAACCCTTCACCCTCATCTCATGATTATGAAGCATCAAGCAGGGAAAGGAACATTGAAACAGCTGGCACCAAAATGATTAACATTGAGCCATTTCCTTTGAACTATCAGAGAGGCCACAAGCAGTTGTTTTCTTCACTTGAGGTGAAAGGGGCCCTGCCTTCTTCATCAAAAAAACAGGTTGATAAGGGCAAGGAAAAGGTTACATAGCATGTCATTGTTGAAGAGGAGGATAAACATGAAACTGAGTAGGAGTTTCAATTGATTGACCTTGATGATGAAGATCAGGAGAGGATCACCAATATGTTGATCAAAATCAAGAATTCCAAGATTAGTGAGCTTCAAGCTAATATTGGTAGGGCAGAGAATGTAATTAACTATTTTGAGTTAGAGAATCAACAGTTAGAGACAAAGAAGGCCATCAATGATGTCATGGCAGTCAGAGCTCAGAAATATGCCAGAAAGGCCAAGGATTTGCTAGATGAAACCTTGGGCACTTTTGATGGTAGTGATGATGAGAAAGAATGGCTTCCTTGGCAAATACTAAGGACAATTGGGTTGAAGAAGGCTTTACACCGAAAAAGGGAGAAAGAGGCAGAATTGGTAGAGCGGCTCATGCCAAGTGAGTTGCCTACCATAGAAATTATCAAAGATAGAGAATATTGGCTTGAGAGGGAAAAATTGAATTTAGAGGGTCAACTATAGAAGGAAAAAAGAGACATTGACATGCAGAGGAAGATGGCAAGACATTATGCCATGAGAAAAATGATTGCAAGGGCCAAGCTCAAACAAACCCATGCAAATATTCGGGTTCTAAATGAGGCAAAAGAGAAAGAAAAACTGAATATTCTTGCTGAGGTGTCCCTACAAGCCTCCAAACAATGATCAATAAAGAAAATTCCATTTTTGGCACTTTGGTGCAATTTTTTTTTTTGACAGTTTGGCTTGCAGAAAATTGGGCCAAACGCGCAGCGCCAGTGGTGCTCAGCTATTTTTTGGGCCATACAAATGGGAAAAATTCAACATTTTCATGTTCCTCATGCCAAGTACATCAACCTCAAAAACTTTCAGGAGATTTGGAGCAAAACTGATCCCTCAAAAAGGCCAAAAACTACCAAAAAATCACCTTTCTACCATGTGTGTTTAGCAGTCTAGGGAGAAGTAGTTTTTGACAAGGAAAATGGGCACCATTCTGGAAAGTGAAAGCCGATTTGGAAAATGGACTCGGATACCTTTCCAATGAGCCATCATGGAGCTCATTTGGACACCGAGAATGCCTCCAAACATTAGCTACAAAATAGGTCATTTTCTCAGTCTTGGCGTTGTGCCCCTATACCTTGGAGTTGTGCCCTTACCAAGAGTTATTGAAAAATATATTTTGAAGCCTTAAAGTCAAACTTTTTCCAAAATTGGATCATTAGTTATGTTAGAAGTTAGTATGGCAATAAATGAGTTTTAGATATTTTTCCTTGGGCCTTGCATGGTCTTAAAGGTCAAATACATTAACTATGTAATAAACGACATTTGAAACCTTAGCTAGGGTTCACCTCCTCATTTTGCAGATAAATACTGCATGTATGCTTCATAATTTTTTTGGTTGATTTTTGAGATGAATATTACATTGACTTTGAGTTGTGAAGAAGTTGTCTTTGGAGCTTTGTAACTGTTTTGGACTGAATGTTAATGGAGAAATAATATTCACAGGATTCATGAACTTTGTTAAATGGTGATGTTGTTCTTATCTTATACTTATTTCCTTATGTTTTCCATATTTTTCATCCTTTCTCTTATAACAGAGCAAAAATTTAGGTTAAGATATGTTGTTAGAGGCACCTTAATTCTGTCTGCTTCCTCTTGTTTAAATGTTTTCCTCTCACTAGGTCTGATTGGAGAATTCTTAGTTGCTCTCTGGTTCCACTTAACTTTTTTTCTTGAAAATGATTTAATGGATTCAAGCCAAAGAATTCTATGGTATTCTGTATCCTTTGGTGTAGCTTGAAACATTGTTTTTAAGGCCTTTCTTTGAAGTTTACTTATTAGGGTTTGGCTAAATAAGTTTATGGTTTGCCCTGTCCTTTGAACCATCTTGAATAGTTACTTTGAATGTGTTCTAAAGTCTTATTGAAGAATTTAGGAGTCCCCTACTCTTTAATCATCACTTATATGTAATCTTAAATTTTTCTTTGTCTAAAGGTAAATATCTAGAGACTTTAGGAGTTCCCTGCTCTCTAGGGTTTGCTGGATTGTTGTTTCAAAGTTTACTTGGTGAATTCTGACCAAAGAATTTTATGGTGCACCCTATCCTTTGGTTCTTCTTAAGCATATTGATCTTAAATACTCTTCTTGTTCTAGTATATGTTAAAGGATTCTTAATTTCCCTTTAGACCTACTACACTCACAACTTAATGTTCATTTCACACCCACATAAGCTATTAAGATCCATTTGGCTTTGTTAACTTTCCCTATGAAACACCCTTGATTTATTGTTGTACTTTTCAAGCCTTTCATAGACCCCATAGCCCAATGGTTTTAATTTCTCTTACTCTATCTATTCTACTTAACAAGCAACCCAACCAAACAAAACAAAACAAACAACCCTATCATTTTCACTAACCTAAAATCATCATCCTAAATCAATCAAGTTATATATTCTACACAAACATAAAGAGAGCCCTCTCTGAGTCCAAGAAGGCTATGTTCTATGACTCCAAATTTTGTTTGATGTTATCATTGTCTATTTTCTCCTGCCAATCTGACAAATTATAGGGACCCTAACATAATGGTGACTCCACTGGGGATCACTCATTAAAAATCTTAGTGCTATATAAGGAACTCAGAAAACCCAAAAATATCTCAAGATTAGTATCCAATTATTGATGGTGGACAACAAAAAAATCCTCAAAACAGTTAGCATCATCCACCTGGTGACTCCACTGGTTCCCACGACTCCCCTAGGAATGTATTAATCAGTCCTAATAGTATAAAACCCAACCAAATATTGTGTGAATTCAATAATTTTTTGGATAGGTCTATTTTTCAAAACTCTTATAAGCTTTCATCCCCTCTATGTTGTGGGTCTGAAATATGGCTTCACAAAGAATCAACACCAGATCTCACCCTGACCCAAACCCTCCTGCTATATTTTATGACCCTAAAAGAATCTTAAGAAAAAATTCTAGGGCTGAGGATTCAACCATTGTCAGACCAATTCACAAAGCAAGTTCCTTTCCTGAATACCTTACATCCTTGGAAGATACTGAATTTGACTTAGACCATAGAAGAAACCTATTCAGAACTAAATCTCAAAGTTGGACAAACCAGAAAAACCTTGAGCTTACAAGCTTATAGCAGAGTCCTAGTAGAGAAGCCTCTCCTTCCACTCCTCCTGATTTTCAGCTTCTCCAACACTTTGAATCCTTTCTGTCTGAATCTTCTCAATATCATCTAGTTTGTCCAAGTAGATCTGCTACTCCCACTCATACATCCATTGTGCAAACAACTCCATTTCATCCTCCACCCACACTCATAAACCCCCCTCTTATAAATCCTCCTTTGGTTCCATTACCTCCCATCATGGCAGCATGGTATGCCCCTCTGGTACTACCACAACCTTTATTGCCTATGCCACAGGACTATCATTCTAGAATCCCTCACTTTAATGGAACTGATTCTACAATTGCCCAACAACATGTAGACAAGATGAATGATGCTTTTGACTACCAAAAAATAGAAGATGAAACCACACAAATAAGAATGTTTGCCCAAAGTTTAGGGGGAGAAGCAAAGAAATGGTTCAAGAAATTAACTCCTAATAACATTCATGATCTCCCTTCCCTTTATCAAATATTCATAAAAAAGTGGGAGACTAAGAAAAATCCTCTTCAAATCTTATCAGAGTATGAAAACCTTAAGAGAAATGTTGGGGAGAGTGTTCAAGATTACTACACTGGGTTCAATAGTGTATATAATGCACTTCCTCCCCACATGAAGCCCCCACAAGTTCTAGCCCTAGTAAAATTTCCAAATGGATTTGATCCAAAAATGGCTTACCAATTAAGAGAAAGAGATCCCCTTACCTTAGAAGACATGAAAAGGGGAGTAGTGAGTGTAGAAGCCAACCTTATTGCTAAAAGGGCTAAAATGACAACAGAGAAGAGGGTTACATAAAAAGAGGAACCTATGGCCTCCACATCTGATGCTAAAATTGAAAGTCTAGTTAGGACAATGGAAAGGATGATGGAGATAATTAACTTAAATGAAAGAGCACCCCCTAGGGAAAAACAAAAAAATCCTCAAAACAAAAACATAAACCAAAACTTCAAAAGCGATCCTCCTCATATAAGATAAAGAGAAAATGACCAGCAAATCAGAACTCCTTTCCAAGGAAACTATGTAGATGAAGAGGAAAGAGAGATTGAGGAGCCAGAAGAAAACCATGTGAATCTAATAGGCTTTGATAGTGAGGACGTTGTTTTCTTCATAGAAGGCGAACAAGGTCTGTTTTCCTCAAACCAAACTAAAAGAACATATGAGGATTCTAAAGAATACAAACTAGGGTTTGAAAATGCTATCATGGAGGTTCATAGGCAGTATGACCTTAGAAGTAAGAAAACCCAAGATATCCCGAAGAGGAACAAATTAGAAACTGTTGTTAAGAAAACCCCTGAAAACACTCCTTAAAAGATAACAGAAAATACAAACACCCTGGCCAAAAATCTTGATCAAAGCAAAAACAAAGTCAGCCAACATGATGGTGACCAAAGCTGCCCTAGTACATCAACTAGTGGCCCTGAAAAAATTTCTTTAACTGAGATTCCAAATAAAAATCAACAAGCTAAAGTTGCTGAGAAAACCATGTATGATAAAATTGATCTAACTCTGCCAAGAACACAGACACCAATTAGTATTGAGAGTGAAATTTCCAAGATAAAAATATCCATACCACTTAGTGAATCAGTGACTCAATATGTATATAGATCTCAAGTTTTGAAAGCTTTAAACATAGGAAATGACACCAATACTCTAAATTTGATTGATGACAAGCCATAATTGTTGTTTGGACCCGAGGTAGAGGGAAAGTTTCAAGAGGGAGTTGTGCCTCCATTGTATGTCAGTTTGAAAATCCATGAAAAAATCCTACACAATGCCATCCTAGATGTTGGTGCTTCACATAACCTCATGCCAAAGGTAGTGATGGAAATATTAGGCCTCAAAATAACCAGAACATACAAAGACTTGTAGTCTTTTGATTCAAGTAGAATTAAATTTCTAGGCCTAATCAAAGATCTATGTGTCAATCTGGCATAAATACCAGCCAAGAGCTTAGTCATGGATATTGTAGTGGCTTACATTCCCCTAAAATATGGCATGCTCTTATCCAGATCATGGGGAGCCAAACTCCAAGGAACCCTCCAAATGGACATGCCATATGCTACCATTCCAGTCTTTAACCAAACAAGAAGACTGTACAGAGAATATCGCATGAAATACATGGTAAGTAGCCAAGATAGGCCAAATAAAACCCATCTATATTCTATCCATTCAAACCTTGATTCATTTATTTTATAAAATGAATATGACATTAATGAACAAGTAGCTAAGAAATAGGAAGAGAAAGACTTGTCAAAACAGTTAAACCAAACACAATATGAAGAACATAATAGCCAAAACCCTAGCAGCCATGAACAACAACACAATGGTGAATCTAAATTTGAAACTCTTTGGAACATGAGCTTTGATGGCTCTTGTGGCAAAGCTGGTTTAGAAGCAGGTTTTTGGATACACAACACTAATGAAGGTCACTCTCACAGGCTCGATTTTCAATGTACAAACAATATTGCAGAATATGAAGCTCTTCTCTTAGGGTTACAATTGCTGAAAAGTATAAGAGATAAGAAGATTTCCGTTCAAGGAGATTCTGAGCTTATTATTAGGCAAATTAAAGGATAATATTCAGCCAAAAATCATAGATTAAGAGAATATATAAATTTTGCCTTAGACCTCCTAAAAAAATTTGAGAAATATGAACTTACCCTTGTCCCAATAACTCAAAACAGCCTTGCAAATGAACTAGCCTTCGCTGCCAAAACTTGCCAATTTCCTCATGCCAATGAACAATACATGGTAAAGGTCAAAAGCAGACCAGCAGTCCATGATAACATAGATTAGTGGCAATTTTTTGAAGGTGAAAAACATATTGAAGACTACCTACAGTCCAAAAATGACTTTGAAATGCCAAAACCAAACTCAGATCATCAAGAGAACTTCTCTGCTGAGAAACAAACACGCAAAACAAAGCCACCTTATGCCGCTGATATAAATATTCTAGAACACCCTCATGAGGAAGAATTGTGTAAAGATTCAGAAAAAAGGGACCTTGAGGTATTAAAATGCAAATACAACCTATTTCCAAGAGGACTTGCCCACTTAAATGAACTTTTTTATTTCAATGATGTTGCTAGGAAGCCAAAAATGGAATCCACCGAAAAAGATGTAGAAGAATGCAACATAGGCAGTGAGGAAGAACCTAAAATGATAAAACTACCCAAAACACTGCTAGCCCTTATAAAACAAAAATACCTTGAGCTTTTCAAATAATTTAAGGATGTGTTTGCATGGGGCTGTGAAGACTTGAAGTCCTATGATACAAACATAATTCAGCATAAGATTCCTCTCAAGGAAAACCAAAAACCATTTAAGTAGAAATTACATAGGATAAACCCTGTCCTAACGCCTCTAGTTGAGAAAGAAATTCAAAAAATGTATGATGCTGGAATAATAGTCCCACTTAGGTACTCAGAATGGGTCTCAAATCTTGTATTAGTGAGGAAGAAAATAGGGGAAATTAGGCTATGCATAGACTTCAGAAATTTAAACAAGGCCTCCCTGAAAGACGACTATCCTTTACCTAAGATGGATCATATATTGTAAAGGGTGGTAGATTCCAAAAGAATATCTTTTCTTGATGATTTTTCAGGGTATAATCAGGTACTAGTACCTCTAGATGATCCGCACAAAACCGCCTTCACTACACCTTGGGGCACCTTCATGTATGTCAAAATGCCTTTTGGGTTAACGAATGCCGGGGCCACTTTTCAAAGAGCCATAGACATTTATTTTTCTGAAGAAATAGGTTACTTCATTGTGATATATCTTGATGACATCATTGTCTATTAAAAAATTGATGAACAACACCTAGCTCACTTAAGAAAGGTCTTTGAAAAGTGTAGAAAGTATGGTTTATCTTTGAAACCCAAGAAAAATATGTTTAGCCTTCAAGAAGGAAAAATTCTAGGCCACATCATATCTGAAGAAGGGATTAAGATTAACCCAAAGAGGATTGAGGGGATATTGTAGATCAGTCACCCTAGAAACATCAAAGAGCTGCAATCTTTCATTGGAAAGATCAACTTCTTAAGAAGGTTCATACCAAACCTTCCAGAACTCCTAAGAAACATTACAAACATGCTGAAAAGAGAAATAGGATTCAAATGGACCATAGAAGCAAAGCAATCCTTTGAACTGGTAAAACAAGCACTTACCTAAACACAATTTCTAATCAGCCCTGACTTTACCAAGGACTTTTTCATCTTCTCATTTGCATTAGAACACATAATTGCTGTAGTATTTCTACAAAAGAACATAATGGGACAAGAACAACCAACAGATTTCTTCATCAAGGCACTAAGAGATGCACCTCTGAAATATAACATTATGGAAAAAAAAAATCTTTTGCATTAAACAAAGCCTTGAAATATTTCCGAGTATACATCTTGCATTCACATGTCATTGATTTTGTTCCTCATGCAGTTGTTAAGGACATAGTAACTCAGGATCTTGATGGTAAAAGCGGTAAGTGGATTGATGTCATCTTAGAGTATGATATGGAAATAAAGCCCGCCAAGCTAATCAAAGGGCAAGGATTGGCCAAACTGATGGCTGAAGAAAAATTTCAAGCATTGGACATAAACATGATACATTCCTTGGATGAACAAGAGGAGATGGCGACTCCACCTATTAAAGAATCATTTCTGAACTCACTCTGGTATGTTGATATATTACATGTCATTTTTAATCTAAATGATACTCCTAGTTTGTCCAAAACAAAGGCCAGATTCTTGAAACTAAAATCAGTAAATTTTTGCATTCTAGAAAAAGCTTTATATTGGAAAAGTTCTGTTGGTATCCTGCTTAAATTTTTACTTGAAGAATATGCATATATAATCATGCATGAGTTTCATGGAGGAGAATGTGGAGTTCATCTCTATTTTAAAATCATTGCCAACAAAATACTTAGAGTTGGTTTCTATTGGCACACTGTTTTCCCTGATATCCACAAGCTAGTAGTGACCTGCCATAGATGCCAAATCTTTGAGGGAAAGATAAAACTACTACCTTTGCCTTTATAACCTATCAGTGTTGAAGCTCCTTTTCAACAATGGGGTCTAGATTTCATTGGAGAAATCCACCCTGCCTCCTCTGCCCAACAGATATGGTTCCTCACTGCAATTGACTATTTTACCAAATGGATAGAAGCCATCCCTTCAATGACTGCCACTGACTCGGTAATCATCAAATTCCTTGAAAATCACATCTTGTCTAGATTTGGTTGTCCATGAAAAATCATCACTGATAATGCTGTTGCATTTCAGTCCAAGAGAATGGTGGACTTTTTCCACAAGTATTACATTACATTAGGGCATTCTACAACTTATTACCCTCAAGCTATTGGGTTGGAGGAGTCCTTTGACAAAATGTTCGTAAACATCATCAAGAAATTGTTGGAAGAGAAAAAAAGTTCATGGCACAACAAATTAGTGCATGCACTATGGGTAGACAGATTAACGAACAAAAAATGAATTAAAATGTCTCTGTATCAACTAATTTATGGTATGGATGCACTTTTTCCAACATCCTTGGGAATCCCAGTGATGAAGCTTATTCAAGAGGTAGAATCAGAGGAGAATGATATACAAAGGAGGCTGAACCAAACCATTCAATTGCAGCAATCAAGGGAAGAAGTATACAATAGAACAAAAGTAGTACAAGAGAATATTAAGAAAATATTTGATAAGAGGACTAAAAAAAATGATTTACAGATTGGAGACAAAGTGCTGAAGTGGGATTCAAGAAGAGAGGACAAAGGAAAGCATGGAAAATTTGAAAATCTATGGAAAGGTCCATACATCATCCATCGAGCAAGAGACAACAATATATTTTTTCTACAAGAAATGGATGGAATAGAGTTATTTGGAGGTCCTGTCAATGGAAAGATGCTCAAGCATTATTTTTGTTGAAGTTCTTAGTTTAAATATTTATTCATTGTACATAACACTACTTGAATAAAAGATCAGAAAAATGAAACAAAAAAACAAAGAAAAGAAGAAAAGAGGGTAGATAAAAATAAGAGGTAAAGCCCCAAACCGAAAAAGAATATTTCTGAAAGTATGCAAGTCCAAATGCCACTAATTTTGAGAAAGGAAAGTCTTGTTCAGTCATACAGCCTAACCATGATTGAACATGTTTTAAATTTCTGTTGATAAGTTAGAAAATGAAGATTTTCCAATCTATTTAAACTTGGCTTATCAATAGATTAGGTTAGGAAAGGATATTGGTTCCCAAAGCTCAAATATGAACCAAAGAGACAAGAGAGGGATGAGTGACAAGTTCCAAATTATAGCCCTCAAGTTTCTAGTTTTACTTGTGCAAAAATAAAATATGTGTGCAACTTGTTCAAAATGCTACAGCTCATGACAAATCAAACTACTCAACCTTGATTTGTTCATGTTTTAATTTTTATGTTAGTAGATTAGAGAATGAAAATCTGTCAAATTGCTTAGCCTTGACAGATAAATAGATTAGGTAGAGAATAAAAGAGCTCATCAGTCTAATCTAAGCCTTTGGATGATACAAGGGTAGAAGTAGATAGTTTGTGCTTTGAAAATAAAAAATGATGTCCAGGGTTTGCCACTCCAAGTGCACCCACATGAAGAGAAAATGTTAGGAAAAGTATGATGGGTAGGTAGAGTTGATATTGAATCAATCATGTTTTTCAAAGCGTAAGATCACAACTTCAAAAAACAGGAGTAAATCAAATTGAAGAAGGAGGAATTTTTCCAAGCCCAAACAAGGCACTGATTTACAATTTATAGAAATTTGAACTCTGAGGTTCTTAACACCTCCTGAAGGAGTTTCCCTCCCCAAGTGGAGACACTGTTAGTCATCAGTATTTTTCACTATCTTTGGATGACTATAGGATGGTTATAGTTTTCTGAAAATAATATTCCTTGAATATCTTGAGTTTCAGAAATCCCATTGCCTTCATTATAGTCATAAAACCTTTTTCCCTATTTTATCAATTTTCCATCTCAAAGTCACCATGTTGGTCTTAAAAAACTCCTTAATATGGGCTTATACCTCTCATTTTCATCCTTCTTTCCTACCTAAAACCTCATTTCCCCATTTTCCCCTGTCAATAAACTCCATCCACCCTCTAGGGTTTCTTGTTGCTAACTCATTCACATGTCCCCTTGAGCATAATAACACTCTTCAAAATGCTCTTTTCACTTGAATATTGTAAAAATTTTAGTCAAAATCAGGTCAAAGGACACTCCCATTAGGTCATTAGGGTTTTACATTTTTTCAAGGTCATCCTTGGATGTTTCAGGCACTACTTTTCCTTTTCTAGAATCTGGCTCAAAGGTAATAGAATGTCAAGACATGGTTATTCAAGAAGGACCTAAAATATCCAACGAGGATTATCTTCTCAATTCAAAACCTGCAAATGAGAAAAATAGAAAAATTTTAGCACTTCTGCAGAAATTTTGGAATATTTATCAGTAGAAGGTAGTGATGGTGTAGACTGTCTACTCCTGAATGAAAACAATTTGCGGCAAGGAAAGAGGAAATACTTGATCGTCAAGATGACTAGGGTTATGAACTGGTTAGTCCATTTGAGTGCCAAAGTAGTGATCACTTGCAGAAAATGACATGGAGGAAGCACACAAGGCCAAACATGAAGAAATTCTATCAGAAAAGATTTATGGAATATGGAAAAAGGTGAGGTGAACTAGACAAAAATTAATGAACTTGAAAGAACTATAGATAACTTAGAAGACAACACTGATGATTGTTGTAAAGAAACGTAGACACCTAGGGTTTTGAAAAAGATGGCCAGAGAAGGTAGAAAAGAGGAGTTGAAATTTATGGTGGGAAATACAGAATATTTTGAAGATGCTACTATGTGATTAAATCCCAAAGTTGTCAAAGTAAACATGTCAAGTCTCAGTGATCAAAATAAAATCCAATTCAGTGACTTCAACAACCTGCAAGAAAAAAGGTGTCAAAGAGTGTCAACGACAAAGTAAAAAGACTTCAAAAACATTAGAAAGTGGGGTTTTCAAGTTAAATTAAATCTACAAGTCTATAAAAGTCCATTTTACATTTGAAATGAATCATTGTTTCCTCTCAAAACATTAAGAGCGCTTAATAAGAAAAAATTTGTGAGTTTGCAAGAATAATTCAGGAAAATTTTCTTAATGTTGCGCGTTTGGCTTGGCACTGCTCGCTTGCCAGTTTTCCTCCACGCAAATTCTGAAGGCATTGTGCACCTGGGAACTGGCGTTGCACCCTTGCCAGAAGGATCCTGTGCTCATTTTCATTAGCATTGTGCGCTTAGAGACTGGCGTTGCGCCCTCAGCCATTGGCACTACGCGCTTAGGTAGGAAGGGTTTCTAAGTCTTCCAGCAACCCAAATCACTTCAAATCACCTTCCAATCTTTTCCAAGGTTCTCCAAAGCACTGATAAGTGGTAAGTGCATACCATAACCCATTTTTAAAGCTATTTTGGTCATCATTTAATCAATGGAAATGAAACCCTAATAAAACCCTGATCAAACCCTAGCTACAAATCAGAGATCACTGTCTATATACTTATTTCATCCTCCTAAAAGAAAATTAGTCATAAGCAGGGGTCATTACATTGCTTGAGGGTTTTCATTCATATAGTTTGCCCATTTCACACTCATTCCCTACATTTTTCCAAAGCTTCCATCTCATCTGCTTCTCCTCATTCATTTCACCTACACTCTAGGGTTTCACAAAAAAAGTTTAAAAATGTCATAGGAAGAAAGAAGTGGTAGTGGTGTTGAGGCATAAATGCCAAGGAGACATGATCACAAGGGAGGGAATATAAATATATTTGAACCTATCACCACAAGGGAACTCATGGCCTATCCCCTCACTGTTTCTTGCTTTAAACATATGGGTTGCTTTGAGTTTTGTGAATGAGTGCAGCAAGTCCAAAATCACCCGGAGCTAACAAGACTATTCATCATCAACCTACATGAAAAGCAGGTAAATCTTGCTAGGGTTACAATTGAAATGTCCACCGATGCCATTGCAGCTTCTAGAGGGATACCTAGTGTGGGAGAGAAGTGGTTCAAGCAAGCAAACCTGCACATGAGTTATTTTGAAACATACCTTAAACCTAGGTATAAATATCACCACAAGTCCATCTTCCATTTTTCTCATCTTCTTGATAGATATGCACCCATGATGAAGATAATAATGAATTATTTCACTTGTGAGGGAAGGTTTTCCCGCCTCTACTCATACCACATCCGTCTTCCTATGCATTCCACTAGAGTTAGGATGCTACATATACCATATTATATTTTCCGTAGCATTGAAAAAATGGCCTACATTGTGCAAAAGAGACATTATAATCAGAAAATACAGAGCCTATTTCATCATTCACTCATCAAAATGGTGGTCATGCATCAACTCCAACAGAAAAACATTCCATGGGATACCTTCATTGCCAATGATGTTTTCACTACTCCAGATGGCCATCATCAAGAGGATATTCCTTCATCTTCTCATCCTCCCATATCCACTTCTCCATCACACCCCGCTATTCATACATCAGCATCCACTCATATCCATTCACCTCAAGTTGATCCTTCCTCATCACCTTTCCACAATCCTTCACCCTCATCTCATGATACCGGAGCATCAAACAACTGACACCAAAATGATTTAAATTGAGTCATTTCCTTTGACCTATCAAAGAGGCCACAGGCAGATGTTTTCTTCACTTGAGGTGAAAGGGGCCCTGTCTTCTTCATTAACAAAAGAGGCCGATAAAGGAAAGGAAAAGGTTACAGAGCATGTCATTTTTGAAGAGGAGGATAAGCATGAAATTGAGCAGGAGTTTCAACTGATTGACCTTGATGATGAGGATGAGGAGAGGATCGCCAATATGTTGATCAAAAGAAAGGATGCCAAGATCAGTGAGATTCAAGCTAATCTTGGTAGGGAAAAGAAAGTAATTAACTGTTTTGCGTTAGAGAATCAATGGTTAGAGATAAAGAAGGCCATTAGTGAGGTTAGGGCAATTAGAGCTCAGAAAAGGGCCAGCAATGCCAAGGTTTTGCTAGATGAAACATTGGGCACTTTTTATGAGAGTGATGATGAGGAAGAACAACTTCCTAGGAAAAGACCAAGGACAGTTGGGTTGAAGAAGGCTTTAGCCCGGGAAAGGGAGAAAGAGGCAGAATTGGCAGAGCAGCTCACTCCCAGTGAGTTTCTTGCCATAGAAATTAGCAAAGATAGATAATCTTGGCTTGAGAGGGAAAAATTTCATTTGGAGGGTCAACTAGAGAAGGCAAAAAGAGACACTAACATGTAGAGGAATATGGAAAGACATTATGCCATGATAAATAGTATTGCAAGGGAAAAGCTCAAATGATACCATGTAAATATTCAAGGTCTAAATGAGGCAAAAGAGAAAGAAAAACTGAATATTCTTGCTAAGGTGTCCCTCCAAGACTCCAAACCATGATCAGTAAAGAAAATTCCATTTTTGGCACTTTGGTGCAAATTTTGAATTTTTGAGGCCATGCAAATGGAAAAAAGTCAACATTTTCATGTTTATCATGCCAAATACATCAACCTTAGAAACATTTAGAAACTTTGGAGCAAAATTGGTCCCTCGAAAAGGCCCAAAACTACCAAAAATTTACCTTGCTGCCCTCTTTTTGGCACTGGCGCTGCCTATTTAGTAGTCTTGGGAAAAGTCATTTTTGATAAGGAAAATGGGCATAATTCTAGAAAGTGAAAGAAGATTTGGAAAATAGACTCAGAGACCTTTCAAATGAGCCATCCTGGAGCTCATTTGGACACAGGGAAGGCCTCCAAAATTTAGGTGCAAAACAGGTCATTTTCTCAGTCTTGGCATTGCGCGTTTGCACTCGCGTTGCGCCCGTGTACCTTGGAGTTGCACCCTTACGAGGAGTTATTGCAAAATATATTTTGAAGCCTTAAAGTCAAAAATTTTCCAAAATTATCTCATTAGTTATGTTAGAAGTTATTATGGCAGTAAATGAGTTTTAGATATTTTGCCTTGGGTCTTGCATGGCCTCAAAGGTAAAATTTATTAACTATGTAATAAATGACATTTGAAACCCTAGCTAGGGTTCACCTCCTCATTTTGCAGATAAATACTACATGTATGCTTCATAGTTTTTTTGGTTGATTGTTGAGCTGAATATTACATATAATTTGAGTTGTGAAGAAGTTGGCTTTGGAGCTTTGTAACTGTTTTGGACTGAATGTTAATGGAGCAAGCACATTCATAGGATTCATGAACATTGTTAAATGGTGATGTTGTTCTTATCTTATACTTGTTTCCTTATGTTTTCCAGATTGTTCATCCTTTATCTTATAACAGAGTAGAAAATTTAGGTTAAGATATGCTGTTAGAGGCACCATAATTTCGTCTGCTTCCTGTTGTTTAAATTTTTTCCCGTGTTAGGTATGATTGGGGAATTCTTAGTTGCTCTCTAGTTACATTTAGCTTGTTGTCTTGAAAATGATTTAATGGAGTCAAACCAAAGAAGTCTATGGTATGCCCTGTCCTTTGGTGTAGCCTTTCTTTGAAGTTTACTTATTAGGGGTTGGCTAAAGAAGTTTATGGTTTGCCTTGTCCTTTGGTCCATCTTGAATAGTTACTTTGAAGGTCTTTTAAAGTCTGATTGAAGAATTTAGGTGTTCCCTTCTCTTTAATCATCACTTATATTTCATCTTAAATTTTTTCCTTGTCTTAAGGTAAATAGCTAGAGAATTTAGGAGTTCCCTGCTCTCTAAGGTTTGCTGGATTGTTATTTCAAAATTTACTTGATGAAGTCTAACCAAAGAAGTTTATGGTGTGCCTTGTCCTTTGGTTCTTTCTTAAGCACAGTGATCTTAAAGACTCTTCTTGTTCTAGTATATGTTAAGGGATTCTTAATTTCCCTTTAGACCTACTACACTCACAACTTAATGTTCATTTCACACCCACATAAGCTATTAAGATCCATTTGGCTTTGTTAACTTGCCATATGAAACACCCTTGATTTATTGTTGTACTTTTCAATCCTTTCATAGACCCCATAGCCCAATGGTTTGAATTTATCTTACTCTATCTGTTCTACTTAATAAGCAACCCAACCAAACAAAAGAAAACAAATAACCCTGTCATCTTAACTAGCCTAAAATCAAAATCCTAAATCAATCAAGTTATATCTTCTACATAAACATAGAGAGAGCCCTCTCTAAGTCCAGGAAGGCTGGGTCCTAGGACTCAAAAGTTGGTTTGATGTTACCCTTGTCTATTTTCTCTTGCCAATCTGACAAATTACAGGGACCCTAACGCCATAACTCATCAACTGTCAGTTTTTCCAAATCCTTTTCTTCTTCTATGACTGCTACCACAACATGAAACTTTCTAGACTACTACCACAACATCAAACTTGCTAGACAAAGAGCTAAGGACCTTCTCAATCATTGTTCGATTTTTAATTTCTTCACCATAAATTTTTAACTAATTTACGACAGACATGGCCCTATTCATGAAGGAATCAATGTCCTCTGTCTCCTTCATCTGCAGACTTTCAAAATCTCTCATAGTATTGAGCAATTTAACAATATTGAATTTTTCCATACCTTCATAGCTTGTCACCAAAGTTTCCCATGCTTCCTTTGCTGAAGACGTGATCATAATCTTCTAGAACACTGTTCGGTCAACTCCCTACTAGATAAGAAGAAACACTTGTGCATTCTTCCTTTTGTCTTTCTTCCATTGTTCTCTCTCTGCATTACTGAGGGTTCATTCTTCTACGTCATTCTGAGGTTCTGCAAACCCAAACTTGACATGATCCCAAACATCATAATTTTTTCTCCATCTTAATAACCTACACATCATAATATTTTCCTATGAAATAAAGAAATTATGATTAAAAACTACTAGTTGCCATCTTTCGTTAAAAAGAAATCACTTCTCTTGTAAAACCCTAAATTTCTTATTTTATAAAAACTTTACAAAACACTTTTCAATAAAAAAATCTCTTTCAATAAAATCCTAAGATTTGTTTTTATATAATAAATCTTTAACATCTTTTATAATAAGCTCCTTTAAAAAAACTTATTATAATTTCTCAATTTTTCAAAACTTAAAAAGTGCTTTTAAAATACTCACCAAGTCAAATTCATTTAAAAAGCTTCGTACTAATGTCCTTTTACCGACATTTTGACTTTTATTGTTACGAAAGCTCCTTAGAAAAAATACCATGCAGATTTACTAACGTGCCTCGTAGTTTAATGCAGCAGCGTGTGTAACGCGTTAAACACCCCTCGTGCTATGAAGAAGTGCGTTAATATTAACGCGGCAAGTTCCCAACAAGCCGGCTTGCTTCGGAAGTTGCGTAAGTTTATATCAACTGTAGCGTTGTTTTTTGTTGCGGGAAACTACGTTATAACACCCTGTGTATGGTGTATGAGGTTCTTTCAATGAGGAAAAAAAAATTCGCATCTTATATATTGATTATTGTAGATCCATTTTTCGTTGGTTTTTGGTAACTTTGCTTCAATATCAATTTATTGAAAAGACAGAAGATTAAATGTACAAATAACACAAATAATTCACACACAAGATGTAGCTATTCTATTAATCTTTAATCACTCTTTTTGAATACAAAGAACCCGAAGATGATTATTTATCTCGCTTGACATGCATACACTTACCAAGCTCATCTATCACATAATTTCGACTTAATGCGGCAAGTTCCCAACAAGGTGACGTGCTTCGGAAGTTGCATAAGTTTGTCAACTGTAATGTGGTTCTTTGTTACGGGAAACTACGTTATAATACCTTTTATATAGTGTATGAGGTTCCTTCACTGAGGAAAAAAAAAATCACATCTCATACATGGACGATTGTTGATCCAGAAGTTGCACAAGTTTATCAACTGTAATGTGGTTCTTTATTGCGGGAAACTACGTTATAACACCTTGTATATAGTGTATGAAAAAAACAATCTCATCTCATACATGGACGATTATTGATCCATTTTTCGATGGTTTTTTGTAACTTTGCTTTGATATCAATTTATTGAGAAAAAAAAAGAGTAAACGCACAAATAATACAAATAATTCACACATGAGATGTGGCTCTTCTATTAATCTTCAATCACTCTCTTTGAATACAAGGAACTCGGCGATGGTTATTTATCGTGACTCGTTTGACATGCACACCCTTACCAAGCTCATCTATCACATAACTTCGACTTACTCAACTATCACTTAATTAACTCTCCAACTCGCTTACCAAATTCATCTATCAACTTACTCAATGCTTACTTAATGTGTTGAGAGAGTTGCAGGGGAGAGATGACGAAAAATTGTCAGATTGTCAACTAATCAAACTCAAACTATGATTTATTCCAATTATCTTAGATTTTTATTTCAAGTAAGGTGCAATTTCACCATAACTATGATTTATTCCAATTATCTTAGATTTTTATTTCAAGTAAGGTGCAATTTCACACTATGATTTATTCCAATTATCTTAGATTTTTATTTCAAGTAAGGTGCAATTTTTTGTTTTGTAATTTTTTTATTATTTTTTCTCCATTTGTGGAATACCCATTTGATGTGGGATCTCGATTAGAATAACACAAGGAGCTTCAAGAAATTATGGTTTAAGTGAATGTGGGATATCTTGTTCAATGAAATGAAATGAAATATTGTATGCTGGTTTGACGTCTCTAAGGGTTTCCACGAAGCTCACAGGTTTACAAGCAATACGGTAAAACAAATGCAATGTGTTATAAAAATGACTTACGTCTACATCACACTTCAGATTATGAAATAAATATTTTATGCTCAAATCACTTTACACAGGAGATTTTCGTTTCTAATTTTTCCTTCATTTTTTGGTTTCTCTTTTAACAAATTACATATCGTGCAACTGTTTTTATGCTTTTGATCAACATCAAGATTGCCCCTACTAGTTAAGAATCATCCCAATTATAGTCGTGAGTCGTGTTGTTTGTCTTCTATACGAGTGATTTATATTTGGAGTTGGATTTGATTCACTACTTGTTAATAGTTTTTTTGGTTAGAATTCATACCCTTGATTCGAACACTTCTTTAGGGTCATTCGTTGGGTGCTCAGTTTTGAATAGTCTAGCGTGAATAGTCTAGCGAGCACTGGTATTTGAGTATTTACTCCAATCGAGATTCAGAGTATGCTTGTAAACATTGATATTCATTATCAAAATGAGCTGGGTTACCTTTGAGTGTGTGAAGTGCTTAGTAACCAAATAGATATAATATTTTTTATTAACTAGTTAATAATTCATATATTTTGAGTGTGTGAAGTGCTTAGTAACCAAATAGATATAACATTTTTTATTAACTAGTTAATAATTCATATATTTTTTATATCATGTATTTAGAGGGATTCACAGTACACTAGTAAACAAAAATATTTATTATTAAAATGATTTAGGGGTTAGATTTGAGTGTGTGAAGTGCTTAGTAACTAAATAGACATAACATTTTTTATTAACTAGTTAATAATTCAGAATTTTTTTAATCATGTATTTAGAGAGATCAAATTTTTCGAGGTGCAAATCTTCTTTTTGAAGTGTAGAAGTTGAGGAAAGGTTTGCATCTCGAGGGCATGATACATCCAGAGTTAGATGGATCTAGGATGGCTGTTGAGGGAAACAATGACACATTTTTAGATTATCATTATTATGTATATGTTTTAGATAAACTTCATACTTTGAAATTTACATTATGTTTTCTTTGTTTGACATGACTATATATTTCTCTTCTTTAATTTTGTGTTTGTTGCTTGCCTTGAATGGTGGTTTGTAAGTTTGCACTTGTATTCTTTGAGTGGTTTGTGATTGAATTTGAATGGAAATGTTTGTGAATGTTACAATGTTTTGTTATATTTGTATATGTGTATGTAATTGTCTGTTAGTAATTAGTGGGTGATGAAGAAGGGAGACAATCTTGTCAACGATTTGCAAGACGATTGATATTGCACATTTATTTCATTTAATTTTAGATATCAAGACTTTTAACAATTAATAATTCTTAATTGTCTCCCTCTAGTTGTAGTTTTAATAATTTACTGCATCAAGATTACTCTTGAAATCATTTGTTTCATTGCTACTATTTGAAATAATTTATTTCCTTCAAAATATTTTGATGATTTTTTTTTAATCTATAGTTTGTTTTGCAAAAGTCAAGAAATAATATCATTTTGAATATTTTTTTAATGAGTGGTCACATTTACAAAATATTTACATTATTTGTTAGTTTTTCCATATTTTCATATCGATTATATGAAAAGGATAGTTGAGATTATAAACCATTCAATTATTTAACTCAAACTATTGTAGTAAACATCATAGTTTATCTCTCTTGCTTTCCAATATTAATAGGTTGAATTACTATGGCACAAAAATCAATGCACATTGTGAACCATTTTTTTTGTGCTTACGCTGAAATTAATGCACATTGTTAAGCCAATCACTTGAAGCTAATGTTCCATCATACATTGAGTTACATCAAATTAGAAATCATCATCTACCCTCAAATCAATCTATCTAATGCACACACACATAAATCAATGATATAATGCAATCAATCAAATAAGATTAGAAATCAACATCAAGAGTGGAATCAATGCATCTAGTGCAAGAAATCAAATAAGATTAGAAATCAACATCTCCACTAAAATCAATGCATCTAGTGCAAGCAATCAAATAGGATTAGAAATCACCATCTATAATGAAATCAATGCATCTAGTGCAAGAAATCAAATAGAGCTAGAAATCACCATCTACATTGAAATCAATGCATCTAGTGCAAGAAATCAAATAGGGCTAGAAATCTTCATCTACATTGAAATCAATGCATCTAGTGCAAGCAATCAATTAGGATTAGAAATCACCATCTACACTGAAATTAATGCATCTGGTGCAAGAAATCAAATAGAATTAGAAAACATCGACACTAAAATCAATGCATCTAGTGAAAACAATCAAATAAGATTATAAATAAACATCTACATTGAAATTACCCCATCTAGTGTAAGCAATTAAATATCATTAGAAATCAATGTCTACACTTAAATCAATGCATCTAGTGCAAGAAATGAAATAAGATTATAAATCACCATCTACCATGAAATCAATGCATTTAATGCAAGAAATATTCTTTCCTCTCTCCCCCCTCCATATATATCCATAGCTCCCTCCATCTCTCCTCTCTCCTCCCTCCATATATATCTATAGCTCCCTCCCTCTCTCCTCCTCTCTATCCCTCCCTCTCTCCTCCTCTTTCTCAAGTCTTTTCTCTCCCAGCTCCCTCTCTCACTCCCCCATCTCTCTCTCTCTCTCTCTCTCTCTCTCAAACTCTATCACTATCTCCCTCCCTCTCTCCTTCTCTCTCCCCCCTCACTCCCCCCTCCATCGTTGTGTCTCCATGTCTCTCTCTTGCGCTTCATTACCTATCTTAATCCTCTCCTTCTCTCTCTCTTCATTCCTCCTCTCCCCTCTCCTTTAGTTTATATCCTCCAATAAAAGAAATCTAATATAATTAGAAGTCACCATCTACACTAAAATCAATGCATCGAGTGAAAGAATTCTTGTTATCTCTCTCCTGCCTCCATATATATATATATATATATCCTTCTTTGTCTCTCTATATTAGCCCCCCCCCCCCCCCAAACCCTATATATATATATATACATATACATATATCCTTCTCTTTGCCTCTCTATATCACCCCCAAAACATACACACTCTTTTTCCATATTTATATATCTCTCCCTCCCTATTCCCCACCCTCTCTCCCTCCTTCTATCACTCTTCCCTCTTTCTCTCTTCACTCCGTCTCTCTCTCTCTCCACCTTTCTCTCTGTGTGTCTTTCCTCTTACCTACCTCCTTCTATATCGATATCTCACTCCATCTCTCATTATCTTTCTCTCTATCTCAGCCCCCCTCCAAACACACATGCTTTATCCCTCTATATCTATCCATCTCTCCCCCTCTCTATCTCTATCATATTTTGTCTCTTCTGTTAGGATATTCCGACACATAGGAAATAGTTAAGAATAAATTAGTCTAGTGTAGAGTTAGGTAAAGTGTGTTTCTTTACCATGTACATTTGTAACTTATAATCCGACGATCACGATTTGTAGCGATCCGACGGTTATCTCTCACCTCGGTATTAACGACACTTGATCCATGGCTTAACACCTGATTGGTCCATGATCTCTATTTAAAGAGCATGGAGGGTCATTTTTACAGTAACCATTTATGAGAGAAACATATGTAACTTTTATTTTATATTAATAAATTCCCTGAAGTGGCCGTGTTGACTCAGGGCATGGACTGTTTCCCTCTTTGAGGGTTTTAACCTTGTGATTATGCTGGTGTACTGATTTTTGATCTGTTTGTGAGCAGTGACCTTTGGTTCTTGATCTATGGAACTTAACCTGTAAATTCCTACATGGTATCAGAGCTATTTTGAGGGCCGCATCCATTTTTGATCAAAATACGAAGTCGGTTTGACTGCATGCGAATGTTTCTTTGTAGATCTACTATTTATGAACATTTTTTGGCTTGGAGAACTGCTCGGTTGTGTCCAGAGCATATGTTACAGTGAGGAATGCCTTTTGTTTCATGTGAAAAGGTTTTCGGCTGCCCAATTTATGTCAGTTTAGATCTTGAGGTATAAAGCATCTATTTTGGAATTATATTTGTTAATATTTCTGCTTATTTCGATTTTTTTTTCTATTTTTTTCGGTATTAAGGTTTTATTTATTTTCCGGATCTATACCCTCTTCTCTATCTATGCTCTTTGCTGTGCACTCCGTGCGATCTCGCTAAATCAGAAACAAGGAAAAGAGATTTTTTTTGCTACGTATGCTCTTTCCCTACGTCTTTGTGCGAAATCGGGAAACCAGAAATAGTGAAAAAAGTGATAGTTGCTGGTAATGCTAATCGAAAATACAACATTCTGCCGTGAGGCTTTGCATTTCGTTTTCTTTTTCTTTTTTTTTGCTCAGTTTCTATGTTTTTTTGTGCAGGAAAAGGAATGCACACCGAAGAGTTACAAAAAAAAAAAAAAACCTTCCTCCTTTCATACAATAACATGATCCTCTTACTATATCACTTGGTGAGGGGTTAGTTTATGAGAATAGAGGTCTTGGGTTCAAGTCACCTTCTCAGGCTTCTTTTGTAAAAGTTTTTGTTCAAAGGGGTGGATTTTTTTTTTGTAATGTCGCACTTCACTCTGTTCCCGTAACTATTCAACATCTACAACTCATATTTTTCAAAAAGGGATAACTTCATCCGAAAACCATTTTCGAGCCGTTTTTTTTTAAATGGCCTATTTTTTTGAGATATTTCCATTGGAGTAGTTAGTTTCAGCTTTTCTCAGCTTCAGTTTAAAAAAAAATAAATGGAAAGTGCATGTCTAGTTATTCTTAACAGCACCAGTTATTTCCAATGGCTACCTCACATGGTAGATATACTTAGAAGTAAAGGAATTTATAGAATAGCCACAGGACAAGAAACTAAACCTTTCGATGATGATAAATCTGCTAAATGGGAAAATAAAAAATATCAAGCACGAGGGTTGATAGGAATGTCCATTTCTCAAGATCTTTGATTTCATATCCTTGACATTGACACCCCTGATGAGGCCCTAGAAAAGCTAAAAACTGTTTTTGGCATTCAAAATCAAATCCGGGCCCACCAGCTTGAAAATGAGTTGCTTACTTTGGACCCCAATAATTTCTCCTCCATTGAAGATTTTTTGTCCAAATTTAAGACCCTCAGAATTCTTTTAGAAGGTTGTAAGATAAAAAAGGACGATGGTAGCCTCATATATTGCATTCTTGCTAAGCTTGGTCCTGCATACTCTGTTTTTGTTTCCGCCTTCCATTCCACCAGAGAAGCCATCATTTCTTCAGGAACCACCTACAAGAATCCCTTTTTGATGCCTTTTGTGGTTATTTGATAAGAGAACAAGAAAAACTTTTAAACCTTGGTCTTATCACTGCTGGAAACGCTTCTAAGAAAGCCTTAGCAGCCCAACAACAACCATATCAAAAGAATCCCAAGAAGAAGTATCCTAAAAAATATGGTCCTAAACCAGACAAGGGCCCTAAGCAATTTCAGCTGCAAACTGAAAAATCAAATCACCAAAATAATAAGGAAAATTAAAACAAAGGGAAGAAGACAGATAGACATTGCAACTTTTGCAATTGGGATGGCCATATAGAGTCCAAATTTTTTAAGAAGATGGAAGTCTTAGAAGTAGCAATGGAGAAGCACAACATCAATTTGGAGCACTCTTCACCTTCATCTTCAGGCATGGCACTTTCTGCTTGTGGTTGTCAAGCATCATGATCTGGTTATGCATTAAATGTATCTTCTTCTTCTCCTTCTCATGAGTGGCTCATTGATTCTCGAGCTTCTTACCACATGGCTAAAAATAAATCCATGTTTTCTTCTTTAAATGATTGTAACACAAAACATATTTATGTTGGTGATGATAGATTTCTTAGTGTTGTAAGATATCGAACCATTCATCTAGATAATGGTCAGTTTAATGATGTATTATGTGTTCCTACCTTGTCATTTAACCTTCTATCTGTTTATCAGATAACTCATTCAAGTGAAGGCGAAAATAGTAGAATTCTCACTTCGTGATGTTGTAATCAAGGACCTCAAAGATCCTAAACATATTTTAGCTACTGGAATTGTTGATGAGTCCAAAAGGTTGTATAAGTTTGACAAATTTGGGTCATCATATCTTCCCTCTATTTTTGTTGCTCATAATGATGATGTGAGCAAACTTTGGCATGAGTGATTTGGCCACTTAAACTATCGCTCTCTTCAAACTCTATGTAAGGAAAATATGGTGACGAGCCTTCCTATGGTATCTTGATGAGATGGTGTTTTCTCTCGATGTGTACTTGGAAAACATCATCGGGATAGTTTTGAAAAACGTGCATCTTGACAAAATTCAGCCCCTTTGCAGCTTGTGCACAGTCGTTTATGTGGTCCACTTCCTTTTGTTTCTTTCTCTGGTTGCAAGTACTTCTTAACTTCCATTGATGATTTTTCCAGACGCACATGGGTATATTTCTTAAAACTCAAGAGTGGGTTTTTTAACATGTTCCTGGCCTTTAAGGCCTTTGTTGAGAAACAATTTGGACATAAAATTATTAATCAGACAATGGCGGAGAATATTTTAACAAAAAATTCATCAACTTCTGCACTGATCATGGAATTAAATTGCAACATACTGTTCCATATACTCCACAAAAAAATGGTATAGCTGAAGGAAGAATTGCACCTTAAAAGAAATGGCTAATTGTATGCTTCAATCTAAAGGACCTAGTCTCAATTTTTTGGCAGAAGCCTTTAACTGTGCAAATTACATAGTAAATCACACTCCTAATAAGGTTTTAAAGAATATAACTCTAGAAGAAGCTTGGAGCTCAATCAAACCAGATGTAAGTCACTTTCGTGTTTTTGGAGTGATGCTTGGGCCCATATTCCAGATGCGAAACATAAAGCCTTAGAACCTAAGAGGGAAAAATGTACTTTTGTTGGATATTCTAAAGATGTCAAAGGATATCGACTTATTCAACCAAAATCCAAAAATATAATCATTAGAAGAGAAGTAAATTTTGATGAAAATATATCGGCCTGCGAGCCTAGTTTGGCGGGTGTGCCACCTTTGGCCTATGATCCTGATTCAACATATGTGCCACCTCTCTCTCTCTCTCTTCTATTTTCAATAGCATTCCTTCTAGTTCATATGATGACAGCGAGGATGAAAATCCATCTCCAGCCCGCAAAATTGTTCCTTATACTCCACTGCTTCCAATATGGGTCCGCTCTACTCAGGATGCAACAGGTTCTCTTGTAGGCGACCCTGCCGATCGATGACGTACACGTTCTCAATTTGAAAGAGCCTCTTTCTTATTAGCTCAAGTTCTAGAAAAACTTGATCCAGAAACCTTTGAAGAAGCCTCTGGTCATCCACATTGGGATGAAGCTATGAATGAAGAGTATCATTCCTTATTGGCAAAAAATACTTGGGATCTTGTTCCTCTTCCAAAAGGAAGAAAACTTGTCAGATGCAGATGGGTTTACAAAACAAAGTTTGGACCTAATGGAAAAGTGGATAGACATAAAGCTCGTCTTATCGCTAAATGTTTTTCACAAGTTGAAAGCATTGACTATACTAAAACCTTCTCCCCTATTGCCAAAATGAATTCTATCTGCCTTGTTCTTTCCCTTGCTGCCTCCTTTAAATGGGAAGTCCATTAGATGGATGTTAAATCCACCTTCTTACATGGAGATTTTCATGAACAAATCTACATGGAACAACCCCCTGGCTTTATCCAAAAAGACTCTAGCCTTTTTTGTCACCTCAGGAAGTCTCTCTATGGTCACAAACAAGCTCCTCGGGCTTGGTATGCCAAAATGGATAGATTTCTATTAGATAATGGCTTTTCTTGGTGTCATTGTGACAACATTGTCTACACCAAGAAACTGGGTAATTCCTTCACCATCCTTGTTCTTTATGTTGATGATCTTATCCTTACTTGTAGTGATCCAAACCATATAAACCATGTGAAGTCTAGCCTCAAAAAGAAGTTTGAAATGACAAACTTAGGACACTTGCATTATTTCCCTTGGTCTTCAAGTCTCGCAATCCAAGGAAAGCATTACCCTCTTAGTCCAGCATGCTTGTGATCTTCTACACCACTTTCACATGGAAGACCGTAAGCTCCCGCCCTTCTCCTTTCGCATGGAGTCAAGCTTTCATCAATCAGACACCGAAGTTGATGCTACCTTATACCGTCAACATGTTGGTAAACTTTTGTATCTAACCCATACCACAGACCTTTCCTTTTCCATCGTCTTATGTTCTGCTGGCATCATAAATCTTCAAGGAAAGCCAATCGGAAAAGAAGCGTAAAATAATACTTCGATATATTCGAGGTATACCACTTCAGATTCATTTCAAGACATGAGCATCTCCCTTGTTTATTGATTTCACTAATTCGAATTTATCTTGGTGACCGATACGAAGTTCAAAGGTAAGATACGTATTCACTCTTGGTTCAGACCTATTAATTGGCCTGTAAGAACAAAGTGCCATATCCCTTTCTTCAGAGAGAAGCAGACATTGTGGCAGAAGTCAAGCGCAAGGAAGCCATATGGCTTCGTTAGATCCTCGTCCGACCTATCTTCTACTGCGCATCCAACTACACTTTGGTGATAATTAGAGTGCCATTCAAATTCTAAAGATCTAATTCAACATCAACATATGAAACACATTGAACTCCACATACACTTCACTAGAAATCTCATTCATGATTGTGTTTTTGAAGTGCAAGATTGTCCGACCAATGATCAAGTAGTTGATATATTTGCATTTAAGGATCTCACATAAGCTAAGTTTACTTCAAACTTCAATCCATGCTTGGAGTTCATGAATGTTGTCATTAAGGGGGATAGGTTTCATTGCCTCCTTCCTTCTCCTATTGTGCTTCCTTTGTAAATCCTTCAATCCTATCCTAATTTGTTCTGAAGGGGGATGTTAGGATATTTCAACGCATAGGAAATAGGCCTTTTTTGTGTCACCCTTGTAAATCCTTTTAACCCTATCCGGTTGTTCTTAAGGGGGGATGCTAGGATATTCACACATAGGAAATATGAAGAATAATTTGTCTATAGAGAGTTAGGTAAAGTGTGTTTTTTTACCATGTATATTTGTAACTTATAATCCGAAGGTCACGACGAGAAAATTCCATGGTTATTCTCTATCTTGGGATAACGACACTTGATCCGTGTCTTAACACTTCCGATTGGTCCATGATCTCTATTAAAGAGCATGGAGGGTCATTTTTCCGATAACCGTTTATGAGAGAAACATATGTAACTTTTCTTTTATATTATTAAATTCTCGAAGCATTGTTAGCTCAAAGGCATGGATTTTTTTCCTCTTTGATGGTTTTAACCACGTGATTATACTAGTGAACCGATTTCTGATCCGTTTGTCACGGTGACCTCGTTCTTGATCTGCGTAACTTACCCCGTAAATTCCTACATCTTTCACCTTCCATCTATATATCCATATCTCTATGTCTCTCTTTTGTCTCTCTATATATCACCCCAAAACATACACACACTTTCTCCATATTTATCTATCTATCCCTCCCTCTTCCTCTCCTTCTCTCTCTATCTCTTCCCTTCTCTCTCTCTCCCTCTCTCTCCCCATCTATCTCTTCCCTTCCCGCTCTCTCTCCCTCTCTCTCCATCTCCTTTATCACTCTCTCTCTCTCTCTCTCTCCACCTTACTCTCTTATGTCTCTCTTCTTGCCTCCCCTCTTTCTCTCCCTTCTTCTCCTTATATTTCTACCTTTCTCTCCCCCGCCTCCCTCTCTCTCTCTCGCCCCTATCTCTCTCTCTCTCTCTTCCCTCCAACTTTGTCACCATCTCTCCTCATCTACCACTCTTTCTCTCTATCTCTCATTCTTTATCTCTCTCTATCATACCTCAAACATATGCACTCTCCTCAATCTCTCCTCGTCACTCCTTCTCTCTCTCTCGTCTTTCCACTTTTCTCTCTCTATGTGATTCTTCTTCCCTCCCTCTCTCTCTTTCCTTCCAACTCCATTTCTCTATCCCTACCTCTTCCTCCTCCTCTCTCAAGTCATCTCTCATGCTTCCCCTCTATCCCTTTCTCCCTTCTCCCACTCTCTATATCTCCACCTCTATCACCGTGTCTTTGTTCTTCCATCCCATATATCTTAGAGTCAATATATATCATGATATATTAATATATATTATAATATAACAAATTTAAGATTATGTTAAATTTATTATTGTATTAATCCTAAGTTATGAATTTATAACATTAATATTATAATATATTAATATTAATATTATATTTAATGATAATTTTTACATGGCATAGTAACAAATTGTTCGATATTGGTTAACTGACTCAAAATATTTGTTTAGAAATTTTAATATATGAAAAAAATATGGTTTTTAAATACACTTTACAAATAATTTAAATTAAAAGAAATATTAAAAGATTTTAGAGCAAGATTTTTTTATTCTTTATTGAATTAACGTTTTTAATTTATTTTAATATATGGCACACTAGTAAAGAGTAAAATGTTTAAAATTTTACCTAATTTGGAATTCTAATATGGTAAATTGTTTGTTGAAGATAAATTTATGATCCATTGAAATTCAACCTATATGATAAATAAGATAATTGTATTATAGTCATTGGTTTCGAGATAACAAAAGTTGGCAAGATAATTATCTTATGCATTTAATAGCTATTTTATCATATACTAATTTGAATAACTATATAAACATTTTAATTATTATTTTTAGATTTTTTAAAATTTGTATTTTGGTCGACATAAGTAAAATTTCAATTTTCATGAAAGACTTTATATCACTTAAAAATTATTTGAGAGGTTAATTTTTTAAAAAATTTAGGTTATTTTTTTTTACTATATTTTCATTTAAATTAGGTTAAATTTTAAATTTTTTTAATTTTATTTAGCTTTTTATCATTTAAGCTAAATTAAAATTAACATATTAATAACTTAAATAAAATTAACATATTAAATACATTAATTATTATGATTTGTTACAAAGTTAATATTTTTTTAAACACAATAATTAATTAAAATTTGAATTTAAACTCCGATGTATAAATTTAATTAAATCCAAACCTTATATATGTATTAATAAAATAAATTAAACTGAAATTTACAAAAACACATATTTATTAATTTAATTGTGCTAATAAAATAATTTTAATTTGAAATAATATTTTTTTATTTTCAAGTTACTCTTAAACCATTATGTGGCCCATCGTACTAAAAAACAAAAAAGAGACCACAACCAGTGATGGAGACATAGATGATTATCTGTAAGAACTGCTAGACAGATGTGAGTTTGTGCAAAAAATATGGCATTGCAATTACTGCTTTGGCAACCTATAGATTAATGTCATTGACGAAGTATCCCACGCAACTGTGCATGAGTTATGCGCGGAGCCAACCCGAAAATATCAGAAAGTCATCCTCATAGTTATGGGCGTAGGTGGAATTTGTAAAATATTCAGTGAAAAATGATGTTTTTTAAACTAGGATCTAAATGCGTTTTAAAAATTTATGGCTATAATCTTTGACCATATTTGAGTGGAAGTTCGGTGCAGTCAACCTATGGATCTGCAATCAAAACGGAAAAATCCAATAGGTGGAACTGAGAACACACAAAACGCAGTCAATGAACAGGTATGTGCGAAACTATGTGGACTGTAGGTCTTAAAGATTCTCTTACTAACATTCTACTATTTTAGCTTAACGACGATGTGTAATGATTTATTTTTCCCTTATACATTATCCAATTATTATCTATCTCGTTTGAAATAACACTCATTTAAATACAAATTTGTGAAATTATTTTGATTTTTTCAATATTAGGGGCTTTGGAGAATCAATACATAAAGCAACTATGTTAAGGTTAGTTTTACATGTAATAACTATGGATAATTAAAGGTAGCTGTAGCTAAGGTGTTTATGTTCTCTTAATGTGCACATGCACCACATACAAGCACTAGAGTTAACTAACCAAAGCCAAGTACACTATATGGGCACTCGAGTTAACTAGTTAAATACAAGTGCACGTTGCATTGAGCTAAAACTAATTAAAGCTAACTATGTGCATGTACACCAACACCCCTTAAGAATAACTCGAGGTGAGTGTGATGTTAAAATGAATGGGTCCCAAGAATAAGAACATTTTAGGTACCCATATACAATGCATGAAAAGAGGAAAGAGGGAAAAATCCAATGGGAAGAAAACCCCCTCAAAACATAATGCAAAGTAGAGAAAAGACCACTGCTAGGCGCTCGTGGTCTCACTCGAGATTCATTCCCACGTAACCGAAACTTCCGTTATCGCTGAAGGTCTCGGTGAAGATATCGCTAGCCTGCTGCGAGATAACTACTCAAGATCAATGATCCCATCATGAATGAGTTCTCTAATGAAGTGCATGTGGACCTCAATGTGTTTGGTCCACCGCTCGCACTAGATATCCGTAAAACTTTAGTGTACTCTTTGATTCTCGCACCAAAATGATAGTTGAAGGATAGAATCCATCCAAGCTCATATAGGAAATGTTGTAGCCAAATGTTCTAATAGTGCAGAACTCCGCTCCTCTCGTACCAACACCGCCGACGATAAAGCAATGACAAATTTCTCTATTTCTTCTTTGACCAACTAATTTGGGCCGTGATCCAAACCGTGCAAGAATCGGGAGGTGGAATTGTGATCAATGTTGTCGCTAACCCAATCCGAATATGTGAACCCAATGAGATCCAAAGAACAATTTTCTCGCATAATGATCCCATGGGTGATTGTCCCTTGACATATTAAAGGATGCACTTTAAAGATTTAGAGTGTAGCTCATGTGGCTCATGCATGTATATGGAAACTACTCCTACAACATATGAGAGATCGGATGAGCATAGATAAAGAATACTTCCATAAGCTAACTGCATACAATGTGAAATCAACCAATGGTGTGTCTTTTCCATTCTCAAGATTTATCCTCGATAAGAAAGGTGTGGTTGTTGGTTTGCGTCACTCATGTGAAATCATGCCAAAATATTTCTAGCATACATTAAGGAGAAATGGTAATCCCATAACCACTTTTATTGATTCTAATCCAAGGGGAAGAAATTTAGCAAGCCTGCCTTCATTATGAAAACCGCTATGCAAAGGTTTTAATCTCGTAATGGCAGAATTTGAACTTACCTATTATCAAAAGATCATTCATTGTGAGAGTAATATGATCAACAAGGAGTCAATTTTCTTCAAAACTAAACATTGGAACCAAAATTTGCACAGAAAATTTCTAAGATAACAAATAGAATCCAATTTTGTATGCCTATTTCTAGGTGCCTCCTTGAGGCCAGTTATAGACTTCTTTAGTTTACATACTAGAGATGAATTTTGTAATGTATCCCCCAGGTTGCTTCATGTATATTTTTTCTAGACTTCATGAAGAAATGCATTCTTCACATAGATATGATGCACCTCCCATCCTCTTGTTGCTAAGCAATGGAGAGAGCTAGTCAATGTAATCATTTTTTCCACTAGAGAAAAAGTCTCATCATAGTCAACACAATGTACCTACTAAAAGGCTGCTACGAACTATGCTTATATAGACTAACTTGTCCATTCACTACTTTCTTGGTCCCGCAAACTGAGCCTTTCACCTCACAATTTTATGACTCAGAAGGTAGCTAACCAAATCCTAAGTTTGTCTGGTTCTGTATGAGAGAGTTGTATTCCCTTATCCATTGTCGCTTCCCATTTAGGATGCCCAAATTCTTTCTTTCACATAAGACTATGGATCGTATGCATGCATTATATAAGCATACATGGGCATGCATTGCTCCATAGCCAAGAGTGCTTTCAGGATCTTCCTAAAATGAGGTATATAGGTGACTACTGCTGAGATCACTCATGCTACACCATTTTTGTGTCAAGGTATTTAGATTCTTCCAAAATCACATGAGGTGTTACCATGATCTCGATTTCAAAACTCTGTGGCCCAAATGTGTGTCACAGAAAAGGGTCATCTCCATCAAAATTGACCGAAGTTTCATCTCCATACTCATAAATGAGTGGTGATGGAAACTTGGTAGCAAGTTCATCTTTTGCCAGTGCATGAAAAATATCTTTGTCAAACTTTACACTCCTTTCAATAAAGAGCTCTTCGTTGTTGATATCAAGCATGTATGTACCCTTTTATTTCATCGTAATATCCAACAAACATGCATGCTTTACTTCCTGAGGCTCCAAACTTTCTCTTCTCCGTAGTAATGTGGTCCCATGCTCGAGATCCGAAATGCGGGAATGATCGACTTCAAAGTTGCATGCCACTCAAGACTCAAAAGGTGTTTTTTCCGCAAAATATTTATGAGGTGAGATGTATATTATGTATGTATGAAGCACAACCGATAATCTCAACCAAAATTTCATGAAAGAGATTCGCATGCAACATGCAATTGGCCATCACTTTCAAACATCGATTCTTCCTTTCGACCACCCCATTTTTGGTCGTGGAGAGTAAGGAACTATATGTTGCAACCGTATGTCTACTTCATTAAGCAAAGATTATTGATATATTTGTTGAAATATTCCATCCCATTATCTATGCGAGTATCTTGATGCTTTTCTAGATGGAATTTCTACATTCTCTTTAAAATCTTCAGATGTTGAAAAACTTGGGACTTGAGTTTCAAGATGTAAACCCAAGTGAATCTCATGTAATCATCTATAAATGACAACACACATATTGCATTTCTCATTGAAATTAATTGAAAATGGACCCATGATTACCATGTACCTGGGCCCAAAGGTTAAGAGGCTCTCCGTGACACTTAGTTTCGAACTTGTCTTCAGGATGCTTTCCAAGAGCACATCCATTACAAACACCATTTGAAAATTCACTGTCTTCGACAACACTGCTGACTATCCCTTGCTGTTATAGCATCATTTCTCACCCTGACATGATTCATGATTGCTTTGATGGTTTTGGGCACCCATTCCTGCTGTGTACTTGGACAAATTCACTTAAAAACAAGGTAAAAATCCCCCATACGCGACTATGCCCGTGATTTTCCGTTGCATACGCGAGTCCATCTAGACTTTTCCGCGTATGCCATTAAAATGATTAAAAAATATATATAAAATTTCCCTATTTTCGGCCGGTTTGATGGTTACTCAGAAGTTCAACTACCTCAAAGACGTGGCCAATCGTTTCCAACCGAAACCATTCGAGGAGTATAAAAAACCCTTCATGTGTATGGCCCAAGGGAGAGAGAGAATTATTGATATTATACTCCGCGAGACTCTATCCAAGTCCGTATTCCCCGTGCCTCCCGCACTCTTCTCAGCTCATCAGGAAACCCTTTGCTTCCTCGAGATGCACATCCCTTTTTGTATGTCATCTCGTATGCACCGCTTGGAAGGAGTCTTAGCGAGGCAAGGGTCGGACGGACCGAGGACGGTCATAAGGCCGTGGAAGGATTGTGATCTCTCCATCAGCATTTTTGTACATGCTATTTATAATACGTAAGTACCATGCTATTCCCGAAATAAACGTGTTAGTGTATGCTTATATGTATGAGAATATTTGTTATACAAGCATTCATTATGATTTATCATCGTTTTATATGAATCTTACCGACATTTAGAGGCAGATATACGTACAACCAAATTCTTCGCGCTTGTTTCTTCTTGTCTTTCGTGTTAATAAGGATGACTCGCTGATGGGGCTTGAATTTCATGATCTTCTTCAACCGTAGGACCAACGGGTAACTTTCTCATTCTACTCTATATTTAGTTTTTTTCCGAACGTGCATGGTTGTGTGAGTCTCCGTTAAGTAGCATGCCTCACTTCCGTGGAGGTTGTAACCCAACGAACCTCTAGGGTGTTAATTCCCCCGATTACGAATCATGCATCTCCGGGTCAGATCACATTCGTGATTCTCCGTTGGGTTGTTTCAGTCGTTTGGTAGGTTGCCAATGCTTTATCTTTCATTTGCTATGTATCTAGTTTATTTTCTTTGCATTTACCAGTGTTCCGGTGTCTTTTCCGTGCTTGTTCTTTTTGTTTTTTTCATTATTTACCTCGAATACGTGCTTTTTCTCGCACACAAGCAAAGACAGACACACGAGTTTGTTCTGAAGGAACTCGCGTATACGTTGTGCTTCTTAGAACGTACGCGTATGTACACCGGTTGCATAGTCGTGAAGTAGCGTATACTCTAGGCGTATTTTTTGAATTTTTGGGATTTTTTGAATTTTTGGTCCTTTCTCATTGCATACCGTTTCACAAATATTCTGCATGCATCGGAGTGTGAAGGAAGTGGTTTCCATGTCTTTTTCTTTCGTTTGAGTGAAAACTACTTTTTGGCAAAGTGTTGTTTTGTGCCGGCACTTTCCGGATTGGAGTTCCAAGATCGCTTTCCGAGCCTGGCCGTTCGCTTATCGAACAGAGAGTTTCCGCTCACCGACTCATCTCATTCGTGTTGAAGCTTCGCATTGCAATTTTTGCTTCGCTTTTTATTGTTTTTCTTGAGTTCCATAGGCTAGGTTTTGTTGCAACTTTTGAAGGACTTTTCTTTCTTCTTTGGAGTTTTTGGCTGCAACGTAGCTTTCCGTACTACTTGTCTAAAGGATTGGCCGAGTTTTTGGTCTTCTCTTGCTCTTATTGATTCATACGAGTTATCTTTATAAGGTTCGAGCCTTTTCCTCATAAAACAAAAAAGCTCAAAAAAACATTTGCTTTGCTTTTTTGTTTTTGCATTTCAAAGGCTTAAAAACATTTTCACTTGTTATTTGCTTTTTGTTGTTGCATTTTTCTATTTCTCGTTTGTTGCCAACTTTTGAAGTTTTTAGGAAGTTTCTTGCTTTTAGTTTTAGGCTTGATTTTGATGAGGAGTTGTCATTTGATTTCTTCTTTTTGTTTTTAGTGTTTTTGGTGTCTCATTTCTAAGAGTTCTCGATTTCAAGAATTAGCTTTCTCTGGACAACAAAAGATGAGTTAAAACTCGAAGGACTTTTTGAGAATTTCACTTCCGTTTAAGAGATTTGTATCTTAGGATTTCATATACTTGTAGTGATTGTATTAGGTGCATTTAATCATTTAGTCAATTTCTTAGTTTTTGTGAGTGTGAGTTTGCTATTTGAAAAGAAAATATATTTTTAGTCTTGAGAACTCGTATAGAGATTGCCTTTCATCGAAAGACAAAAAACTCGCATTTGCATGTAGTTAAGTTTTTATTAATTTTTGCGTCAAAAACACCATACCATCTCCATATCCTTGTGACTTAATATAACAGCTCTTAAAATAAGCGATTTAATCTAAAATTAACTAGCAAGTTTTTCAAGTACACCACCAACTAGCCAGGTTGTAGGGCCTTGGAATAGGTGAGTGGAGAGTTAACTCTCCAAGGCCACTCAAACAAACATAGAAGTTGATTAATTGAGAAATCCAACTCCATGAGGTGGATCGGGAAAGCTTCATCCGAGAGTCAAGCGCGAGGGGAAGTGAAGGTTGAGAAGAGGGATACCCCCCTCCGATTAGCTGAATTTGACTCAAGACCGTTCCGCCCAAACTCTTCTCGTACGGATTGGTGCCCATAGTTGCCACTCCTAGGTTCCACACAAGTGACTCCATGAATACCCGTAGTACTCGAGGCGTACGTCGGTGATCACTTTCGCTAAGATTGGGTGCCTCGCAAAGCTTAGTGCTTGTTTCGCAAAGGTCGTCGTTAGGAGGTCGGCGTAACGCTCGATACCTTTGCTGGTTGTTCTAGGCCCCAATCATCCTGCATCGCTTTGAGGTCCTTCTATACTCGCTTTCCGGGGATTTTGGTGTTCGGTCCTCATCACCCTTCGGAGCGGAAATACTTTGGAGGCTATTTGCTTGATCGTATCTCAAGGATTTTTATTTTTTAAAAAGAGTGTTTTTTTCTCCTGGGGCCTTGCTCAGTTTTCACTTTTTGAGTCTAATTTATAAATCTATAAAAGTGGTCGATCAAGCGCTCGACGTTCGAGGAGAATCCCGGGTTATTCTCGAGAGAGTGCGAGCCTCTTCGAGAAGGCGTAGGAGCGATTTAAAGGTGGTTACCACCCTGAGTTCGACGCAGCGGAGAGAGATCCTCCACCAAGGTCTCAAATTTTCGTAGTCGATTCTCCGGTGTTTGCCGAGAGGGAGCGTTCGCTCACCTCGCAAGTTTTATTTCGTGAAGAAGATTTTTTAGATTGAGGACATACTCCAGCTTCCTTGCCATGTGTCCATCTCCTCTTCCTCCTTCGATTATTCGTTTGTTGTTCAAAGACATCTGGACCCTGAGCCTAGAGAGACCGCCTTGACCTTCCCCGTATCATTCTTATCTTCGATGGCCACGACCGGGAACGCGTTTCACCGTGATGTCACAGTATCTGCATCTCCTCGCTTTGTCGAGGTAGGGGGCACTATTGCTTCATCTTCGATTGCTTCTGGGCAGTCGCTATGTTTGGCTTCGGGTTCACCCAAGCATATGCTTCTCATTCGGTCCTTGTTCGGTGGATGTCCATTAGTGAAATCCTCTTTTTCCTTTTTCCTCATCGCTTCAATCGGGATTCACGCCCATGTCTACCATGGCTAGGTGATCAGCTCACTGTGGTTTCCTTTGGGATCGGAGCACATTCCCAGTTCCAATCCCTTAGCCTGCTTCGGCCACGTCCCGGCATCTGCACTTCAACCCTTGGTCCGAAAAGTTCGGATTACTTTCACAGATGGAATCACTTTACTAAGCAGCGGGGGTAGGGGAATCGGGGCCACGTTGTGTCATCATGGAATAAGCTTTTCCCCTTCATCGAGTGCTTACCGCCTTTTTTCTCCTCTCGTCTAATGCTTTGGAACCCCTACTGTGGGTCAATCGAATACTCGTTAGGGAACTGTCCGGCTTTGGTAACTCCTGTCATGGGAGGAGGTTCTTCTCCATTTTCACGGTGTCCTTTCGGCGCCCCTGCCTCATCAAATCTAAGCTATTCTTTCTGCATCGTTGGGAATCCATCCCATCAAGGATGGAATCAAAGTTCAATTCTCGCTTACCTTTTCGGGCAACGTTAAACTTGCCGCATTTGTCGAAACAGACCACGACCCGATTCTCGTTACAAATCGGTGGCCTCCGTCCGACCAAACTTCCTTCTAGACATCCCAAAGTTTGAAGGTAAGAATGGAGAGGATCCGGCGCATCACACGCTCACTTTCCACTTCTCGTGCTCTTCGAACTCCCCGATCGATGATCCGATTAGGCTGAGATTATTTCAACGCACCTAACCGGAAATGCCGCCAAATGGTATATCGAGCTCATTGGGAGGGGCTACCACATTTGGAGAATCGGTCATTACATTTCTAAACCATTTTTACCGCTCGTCGTATATGAGGTCAGACCGAACTCCCGGCTAATTTTAAGGTGATGAGGCAACTCACATTTCCTCGATCACATTCGGTGAATGGAGGAGAAGGAAGAGGCTTATCAAAGCTCATATTCCGTGAATTCCTTCTCGAGTGGTTTTTGAACGCAATGCATATTTCAAAAGATGTATCCCTATCTCGGGTGTATCGAGAGCAAGCCATTTTTAGGCCCAGTAGTTTAGAAATCGATCTATTCGTGTGGGATGCTTTATAAGCATTTTTCCCACGTTCCCCGCTCCAAATTGATTTATCGAACCTAAACCCGGTCCGCATGGTGACTCGGCTTGTCTGGACGCACAGCCAGTAGTGCAATGGCTCGCTTTCTCAATCGTTAGCCGCTGTCTTTACAATCAGCTCTTCGGTCAGCCGGTACCGTCGACGTTCATCACCTTCCCGCCCTTGTCCATAAATGTTGTCCAAGCTTCGATCCCAAAGGAAATCAACAATCCAATGGGAAGAAGAAGGGACGAAATAACAAGAAGAAGGAAAGAACGGAAGGGTAGCCAAATAAACCAACGAGTGTGTCGGTGAGGGTCAAAAGGAGAAAATAAAGTGAAGTTTCCGTGCAAGCTTTGTGTCGAGACGCCATCTCACACCTTGCCCTAAAAATTCAAAGATGCCCAATGCTTGTTATCTCATCACTGTGGTTCTTCTAGTTCCCGTGTCGTGTTAACAAACCCTTTCCCCAAGGGCGTAATTAGTTGTTGGCACGTAACCAAAATCCCGGGGCTTCCTCCCTGAGGTACCCAGGAAGGGAAATCCCATCGAACATTTTTATGATGAGTACCATGCGGATATCGCTACGAGATCCCGTGATTAATGGTGGAGAGGAATCTTCGAAAGCTAAGGAAGTTCCCGATGCGTCTAAGCTGTCACATTGAGCGAAGCCAACTGCTGAGTCTATGCCCCTGAGTTCAAGCATCTTCAAGTGGTCAACGATTAACTGGTCCATGTAGGGTCGCCTGCACTACCCGATCAGAGAAGATCCGGCGAGAGTCCTTGTGCGAAGTGTCGCTTAGAGGTACCTGGGCCTTGTCCGGCTCAATCGTAGTGCTTTGCTCACCGGCCACTGGGACTACGTTTGATCCGAAAAAATTCTCTTCTCTCATTACTTTTGATATGAATAATTTTAAGAAGAGACTCTCCTCATCACATGGCTTTCCATATTAAATCATCATATTCTGGTGCAATATCTTTCGAACGGTTGTTGATGAGGGTGCCTGCTACGTGATGTCTCTCGCATGCCGGAAGACACTGACTTCCAAAGCCGTTCCATCTAGCATTGTTCCCACCGTGTTCGATGGTCATTCTCATTGCACCCGCGAGTTGTCTCGCCTTGCCCATCCGTGCTGGGGGCAAAACCGTTAACATAGAGGTTGAGGTAGTGGATACTGACCACAACCTTCTCGTTGGGGAGGAACCGGATATATGAGATGGATGCTATCACATCCTCATTATTTCTCAATTGTATGTTTCTCTACGAAAGGAGGATCTTTACAAAGTGATCAACCGTCGTCCTCGGGGACTGGTCGCGCCTTCGACTCATCCGTTCCTAAGTTGGATAATACTAAGCGCATGTTGGAGAATATAGGAGTTGGAATGTATTCTTCCTCGATGGGTTCTTTCGATCTTCCTCCTCCTACCGTGTCTATTAATGCTATTTTCATCCTCCAAGGTTCTTCGAAGAGAGTTCTTTCGAACTCATTATTTTTCTATTCTTGACGTTACCTTCCCTAGTACCGCCACATTAGTGGAAGGTCACAGAATGGACTTCCGTACTGCACCGAGATTGCATATCGGCTCATTGTTGACACTGCTGCATCCGTTCAACTCCTCTTTCACTCGAAGAGTCGATGGTGATGTGGCTCCGGCTTGGACGATTAGTTCTCGCTTCGGCTCAGATTGCTCGATACCACTCTTCCATCCGAAGAGGCAATCCTCGGCATCCATGACCTGCAGATCAGGATGACTTACATCATCGGCCTTACTCCCTACCCAACTTGAATGAAGCGGAAACTAAGCCGGTCTCCGTCTCTCGGTGTTCACCCGGGCCTGAACCCTTTGGCACCAACACAAAGGCGTCAAGGGAACATGGTCATGATCTCTCCTACTCTCATCCCGTGAACATTTCCAGGATCCCAACATTATCGAGAATGTCTTCATTGAGTCAATGTTCCCGTGAAGAGGTTCAAATCTTATACCGAGCTCTTCAAAGAGTATAGGATGTATTTGCTTGGTCTTATGAGGAAATGCCTGGCATAGACCATCTATCGTCCAACATGAGATCAAGACGTATGAAAACGTTATGTCGGCCGTGCAAAACTTCGTCCGTCAATCCTAGGAAGTGCCACCATCAAAGTCGAAGTTGAAAAGATGCTAAGGCAGATTCATATACCGCGCTCGACCGAATGGGTTTCAAAACCTGCTCCTAGATAAAAAGCAAGGAACGATTCAAGTGTGCATCGATTTCGCAGACTCCAAATAAGGCATGTCCTAAAGACAATTACCTCACACCGTTCATCGATCGATCATCGACGAGTGTGCTTAAGAATGAGACGCTCTCCTTCATGGACTCGCTTTTTCCCGATATAATCAAATTACTATCCTGTCCCCGAAGATCAACATACAAGACCGCATTTATTTGTCCCCGGGGGTACGTTTGCATACAAGAAAATGCCCTTTGGTCTTAAAAATGTCGGGAGCTACTCTTCACGGCCATGTCTACGCCTTCCACGACATCAAGAAGATTATCGAGGCAGGCATACTTAGATGATCTAAGTCACTATTCTCGAAAGAGGATGGATCATCCTCGTCACCTCTCGGGAAAATATTTGAAAGATGTCGTTTATAAAATTCGATTAAACCGAACAAGTGTGTTTTCGTGGTTACATCCGGGCCTACCGTTGGGATCTATCGTGCTCCAGTGACAGGTAGATCCCTTCAAGGTTGAGGCAATACTTCGTTGCCTCCCCGTCTTCAATCCGTCGCTCAAAGTCTCCAAGAGAAGTCTAATTTTTCTTCGAGGTTTATCATCAACTATGCCGAGATTACAAAGGGATATATGAGACCGTTGAAGAAAGGAGTCTTTTCTTGGGACGACTATGCTCAACGCTCATTCGATGCCTCAAGAAGGCATCGAATTCTCCTTCGCTCCTTTGCATCGAGTCCACCCGATTATAGCAGTAGGTTTTCTTTTGTATCCACACAAAGGTGACCATCACCGGGTATGGTTCTCGTTCGGGGAGGATGATGCCTTTGCCGAGCATGTTATTTACTACTCTGGCCGAGGACCTGGTAGGACTCGAATCCGTGATACACCCGATAGAAATGTTAGCCTTAAGAAGAAGCTCATGCCGGTGGCAAACAACTTCCGCATTACATTATTCTTTTCGCAGCGACAGTCTTGGCAAATGCCAATTCATTTCGGCTTTGTCCTCAGCAGGCGAGTGATTGGGGGCAAATATAATAGATGGATTGTGATTTGCTGTAGGAATTTGATCTAGAGTTCATATCCGCCAAACTAGTCATTAGCTTTGCGAATTGATCTCCGAGTTTCTTGTGGAGAGGAGATGACTTATGATGAGTCCTTTCTATCAACACTTGTTCCTAATCTCTCCACGATCCTCGGGGTATGGGGATATCATCAGGTATCTCCTCTGTACTACGAAGCTCTCCACTTTTTCGAAAGATGAGCGTCGTAAGTCGCGTCACTTAGCGAAGAATTATCTGATTATTGGTGATTCTTTGTACCGAGGCTGATTCAACTTAAGACGTCGCTTAACTTTCGAAGTTAGCGTAGGCCGTGCTCAATGATTCTTTACAAAGGAGCTTGTTGTGTTTTATTTATCCGGGCTTGCTGGCCACCAAAAGATTTTAAGTGGTCGATACTTTGGCCCTCGATTTTCAAAGATTGTATTGAATCGGTCAAGAAGTGCCATCCGTGTCCGGTTTATACTCGAAAATGCGCGCTCATCCAAATCGCTTTTCCGGGGCCGTTACCGGGCTTGACCCTTGCCAGTAAGTATGATTATACGATTGTAAACTCCGCTTCGCAAAAGGTCACAAGTACACATCATAGCAAGAGGACTACTTTATTTAAGTGGGTCGAGGCTATGCCTACTTTTGGGAACGATGGTGAGACCGCAACTTTGTTCCTTTTCAACCAAGTTATCGCTCGTTTTTGGTATACCTAGAGAGATTGTCACCGACCATGGCAAGCCATTTTCAGAATAGTATGATGGCCGAGTCAAGCCTCAAATTGGGTTTCCTAACAGAGCATTCATCTCCATATTATCCTCGTGCCAATGCGTGGAAGCCGGTGAATAAATCCTCAAGACAATTCTTCAAAGAAAATTGATAAACATAGATCCAATCGCATATTATGCTATATCCCGCACTTTGGGCATACAAATGCTGAAAATCGCAACCGGCTTTACCCGTCTGCTTAGTCCAATGGGTGAACTGTGATTTCCTATTGAATGCGATATTCCTTCTTAAATTAGCGTTGTTGAACTTCTTCTCCTAACACTTCAAGACCGCGTAATGGCTTCTTCATCCGGAACATCCATGAGCACACAGATGCCGCCACGATGAATGCAGCGTATAAAAATCGAGTAAAGGTTCAAGACGTATACAAGCGTCAAGTTTGTGGTCTCTTTCGAAGGCGACCTTGTGTTGTCTGCGTTCAAGAAAAGGATGCCTTGGAAGTGTGAAAGTTTAAATCGATGTGGTATGTCTTACATCGTTGCTAAAAGTCCTTAAGAAAAGGAGCGTATACCTTGGCTGACTTCGAAGGAACATTGCTCCGAGCCCGAAATGGGCTCTATTTGAAGAAGTATTATGCCTAAAGCCTTTGGCCCTGGCATTTTGCTTTGTATATAGTAGTTTTTTCTTTGTACATATCTCGATTGATTTTCGATCTTTGATGAGCTGGTGATGTTTTTTGGATTCCGTCAGCAGTTGTGTTGGATGTCATGAGTCATTTTGCCTTCGCCGATGGTGCTAGTAGACACACCGAACTTGGGGCTTCCGCGCTTGGGTGCTTCATTATCCTTCCTGCTTCTACCGCCGTTGGTATCAAGAGGGTCCGCATTGGTCCCGCTCTAATAATGTAGCAACACACTCAGTCATTCATCGGCTCGCAGGCAATATCTTTGGGTGTTGATTCGTTGGAACCTTTCGACTTCACGGTGGTGTCGTTACTGAACAACACTTATCGGGCATTTCAGATCTATTTTTATTACGATTGTTCTTGAGGGTAATGCTTGTTACAAAAGCAATATTTCAATTTTTAACATTCATTCATATTCTAGCCGACAATTGGTTCGTCGACTCAATAGCTAATCAAGCATTAGATCGGCATATTAATCATTCAATACAATAAATTTTTAATCATCAAAAACATCATACATTTGATACATTTATCACATCACATCAAATATCGTTGTATATATATCATCGTAGTGTCAAAAAACTTACAAAATTTGGATCCATAATCTCGTACAAAACTTGGGCTTATGCCCCATCATGTTCAGCCTCAAAAAAGAATACAGTCATCTAATATATAAAATCAGTTTCTACTCCCCGAGGACCCCGCCGTAAGTCGTGTTCCCATAGAAAACATAACCGTAGTGGCCACATGGCGGAATAATCTAACCCGGGCCCGTGGGTACTCCTACCAATTACCGGACGGCTTCCTAAAGTCCTCCACTTCAGCTCATAGGGGATTTTACAAGCATCCTCCAAGCTCTCGCACGACTCCGGAGTCCCGTCGTAATCCACCGTCTCCCCGCCACCCCTCGCAACGCTTATGGTGCGTAGGCCCTCGTGACGAACTGGTCCAACATCTCAAACATGATCATTTTAAATTGCCTATCATTATGAATCCAATCGAAACATGTTTGTTTTTCATTTTTTCATACATATTTGAAAAATCATCATATAAGTCAAAAAATTGCAAAATCTACCGATCGCTCCCCATGCTATGCCGTGGAAGAACGAGATTCGATTCCACGCAACCATCCAGCATTAGGATAGTCATCCACCGCGATGATCCGTTCTCCCCACCCACAGAAGAACTCATCGTCCTGTGGTCCGAGACTCTCACTACCCCCTACCTCATCATGTTCCCGCCCAACTGCAATTTTGTCTGCATACCTAGCGTATATGAGATGACTTCCGGTCTCAAAGCCGGAATCTCAAAGAAGAATGTTGTCAAAAATGGTACCATAGCTAAAGTGTTTGCCTTGAGATGACACAGAAGTCGACCGTTGTTTCATGTTCGCATGTACGTGCACCAATCGTAAACACGAGTCAAACACCCCACAAATATACCCATTTCAGATCTCCGGATTTCATGTAGTGAGGCATCCTACCGTCGATGGTGAAAGAGGATCTTCATGTGCAAATCAGATATCTCTAATTACAATCGTTCCAACCTTTTGGAATTATCTACGCACATAATGTGGAGAATCTTCTCACGTTTAACCCTCCTGTGGTCATGACAGTTCATCGTGTTCTCCCTTCCGAGAGTCCATGATAAAGAGACATCCCACTTCAATGCGTAGTGGCATCTCGATCAATTATGAAGCAATTCCGATCTATTTCCTGAATTCTACATTTTTGTTATTTCAAGCACCGCATATCGTTTTTCATATTGGGCATTTTAAAGAATTTCAACAATCCGTACTTCTGTGAGGATGTTTGCCGCGCGATCTCAGCATGACCTCTTGGTCTATTGCGCCATGCCTGTTCCCTCCATGAGATGGGCTACCCTCAAATTTCACTCAAATTTTTGCATTAGCCACACTTTTTGGTACTGACCCGCGCATACGCGACTTTTCCTATGCACAAATGCGTGTATGCGAGACACGCAATTTTTTAGCAAGGGCTAAAGAAAAAAAATCACTTAATTTTAATTTCCAAAATGGACAAAAATGAATAAACAAATGTGGATGGATTAAGGAGCCTACCCGATGTTTCTCGCCGAGTTCCGACTTGGCCATTGTTCCCGATTTGACGAAATAGTTTTTGCTCCGCAGCTCTTTTTCCAAATCGCCTATGCAATAATGAACCAAATGAGAGGTAATTTGTCTATTTATGGCTAAAAAATTGAAAATTTTCGCAGTAACTTCTATGCCTATTTTTTCTATCTATCTAAGCTACATGCACCATTGGAAGTGTGTCATTGGTATGTTGTGCACATTTTTGACGTTTTTGATATTTTTCCTTGTTAATTCAAGTGATTTCCATCACTTAGGTATGATCTTCATCGGCATATAGGTTAGGAAATCACTCTCCATTGCATCTGTATAATAGCTCTGCCATCAACAACCACTTCTATTTTAGGTCGATCCCATCGTGTCATGAGTATTGCCACACCCATTCTTGACTCTACCATTATTGAACGTGACCAAGTAGAGTTTCTCAAGGGCAGGGCTTCTAGTTAGTTCCTCGCTATCACTTGTTGCCCATGTGCCGTTTTTGTAGCCCTGAGTCCTCTTTAGTCCCGCCATGTCTTAAGGTGTTGAAGCTTCATTCTTCTTCTTCATCACTTATCATTTTTCTCGTTTTACCCTAGAGGTTCTCATGGTTATGGAAAGTTGTATTACCGCACCGCATATTACATTGTTTATCCCGGCCTTCCACCATTTCATTTGGACTCCGATGTTTAAGCCAACTTTTTGACCTTGAATTTCTCAGATAAGCAATTCATTTCATGCACTTAGCTATCACGACTCGACAACTTTGTACCCATGGATGGAACGTTCTCCGAGTATCACCGACCAAGTTTTCGCCACCCAGATTGAAAGTATAGGATTGTTCCAATCCCGTGAACCAGTGCATCCGCGTTTTCTTGATACTCGTTCTATCCATTGTACCATAAGATTATTTTATTCTTTTTCGTGCTTAATATATAAAAAAGACAAAAAAATCAACATAACAAAAAGAGTGAACTGGATGGGCATTCGAAGAGCCAGCAGACAGTAGCTGGCTTTGTCGCTCTTGAACAGCAAGCAGACATTTATATATATTTCTCCATTGGGATGGTTTTAGTTTTGACCTAGGTTCAACCTTTACCATGCTTCACTTGCCGTCTTCCTCCCGGTTGGTTATCTCTTCCAATCATATGGAGAGTTTGTTTTGCCTCCCTGATCACGTAATTTGATGTTGTTGTCAAATTTTTTACTTCCATGGTCATCACGAGTCGTGCTTTGTTCAAGGGAAGTTTAACTCCGAGTTTGCCATTTTTTATGTGTCTCTTGACTCATTATTTAGTCCGCCTTCCCGTCTTGTCGGGATATCATGTTCTATCACATCGATGTTTCTGTCTTTCTGCCGCCGTGTCGGTTTGAGAGGCCTCCATCGACTTCGTCGACTTGTTTGTTCTTATCGACTATGACACATTGCTCGAGAGCAAACCTAGAGCCGCACCCTGGCCTATTTCTATCATTGATAGGTGACCTCGTGCTCGTACCTTATCATCATGGGTCTTCGACCGAAAGGGCTTCCTGCCGATCGCTCATGACATACGCACGCGACTGGGATTCGTGGCAAGATTCGATTTCCATTTGACCCTACCTGCGGGATTTCACCTCTCTGTCACGTCTTCATTATTGGTTGGTTCATGTGTTTCTTCCATGTGCTAGCTTCATCTTTGTGCACATCGGAAACGATTTCCCGCTTTGGTTCCATCACCTACTGTCCGATTCCTTCCAAATCTTGGCTCCCTGCGGGAGCATCATACGACTAATGTGGGATGCCTTAATGCCTTCCTTCCGAGATTCTTCCCACGACTCCGACTCATCGTTTCCGGAATAAGGTCTAGAGTCTTTGTCGCATCTAGGTTTGCAACATCGCGGGTGTGCTCTTCATCGATGGATTCATCATTGCCCTCCGATTGGTAGATCTTTCAAGTGTTCGACTTCAACTCATTCATTCGCACTCGTCGATTGTACTCTGGGCACCTTGACACTCATTATCATTATCGCAAGGTTGTCTCACGTTGGTTAACGGATACATCATTGCCCGAGAATTCAACGATTTTCCTCGCGATGGTCGACTTCAGTTCATTTATTCATTGTGTAGAATTGTGCCATAGTGATCTAAGTGAAGACCCTAAGTTGTATCAAGATGTTTTGCTCACTTGATGTTCTTTCGTATCCGTTGATGCCGTCCACCCTTGATATGTTGCAGCCTGTGCATAATAGCATCTTGTATATGTTGGGCTCCTAGTGCTGCGTGATTGTACCGTTTGGATCCACCTCTTATGATCCGGTACTTGGAGATTCATTACGTATTTGATCGACATCTGTTGTTCATCTTGATCAATTTCATATGTGATACTTGGACATTGATTCAGACTTCATTGGCTATGCCCAGATGATTCATTATGTACTTACCATGATACTTGTATACATGTTGGATCTATTCACTACTTTCTATATGATGTATTTTTTGGACTGAGTATTGGTATGCTCGCCGCATGAGTTTACTCTCCGTTTCTTCATTATTTTCATAAAATAACCGTGAAGTCCTCTATTGTCCTTGCGAAGTTCTTTTTCTATGTGTACATTACATTTCGCCATCATGTACCCCTTTCCGACCTCATATTAGCATCCGTTACAGCATCATTTCTCACCTTGACATGATTCATGATTGCTTGATGGTTTTTGGGCACCCATTCCTATAGACTTGGAGTAACCACTAAAAAACAAAGGTAAAATCCCCATACGCGACTATGCCCGTGATTTTCTCAGACAGACATGAGTCCATCAGATTTTTTCCGCGTATGCCATTAAAACATTTAAAAATATATAAAAATTTCATTTTTTCCTTTAATGGCCGGACATTACTTAGTGGAATAATCCACCTTAGCACGTACAATCGTTTCCAATCGCCGAAATTACTGAGGGAGTATAAAACCCTCATGTGTATGGCCTAAGGGAGAGAGAGAATTATTGATATTATACTCCGTTGGTATTCCCTATCCAAAACCGATTCTGCCTTCCCATTTTCTCACCTCAACAGAGAAACCTGCTTCTCGAGATGCACATCCTTTTCGATGTCATCTCGTATGCAACGCGCTTTGGAAGGAGTCTTAGCGAGGCAAGGGCTGGACGGATCCTATGGACGTCTTCCATGGCTGCCATGGAAGGATCTGTGTGATCTTCCATCACATTGTACATGCCATTTATACACATGTGTATACCACGTTGTTCCCAAAATAAACGTGTTAGTGTATGCGTTTATATGTATGAGAATGGTTTGTTATACACATTCATTATGATTTATTTAATGTTTTATATGAATCCACCGACATTTGTGAGTAGACATATTGTGACAACTACCTTCGTGCTTGTTTCTTCTTGTCTTTCAAAGTTAAGAAGGAAGGATTCGTTGTCAGTTTGAAATCATGATCTTCTTCAACCGTAGGACCAATCGGTAACTTTCTCATTCTACTCATTATTTTTCGAACGTGCATGGTTGTGTGAGTCTCCTCGTTATAGCATGCCCCCCGCCCGTGAGGCTGTAACCATCCAACTCCTAGGGTGTTAATTCCTCGAAACACTTGCTTCCTAAGTTGCTTCATATATCCGAAATTCGAAGTGCCCAAATATTCCGTGTCAAACTTACTTTCTTCATTTTCATGTATAGCAAAATAGAATTTGATTGAGGAAAAAAAATCGTAAAATGTATACGTATGACATTGATCATTTACCTTTCTAGATGAATTTTTCAAGTCAAGTTTGCATGTCATAAATGCTCATGGAATTTGGGGTGAATTCCACTTTCCTTTCTATTCGTGTGTGTCATATGATACATCGAACGGCTTCGCTGTAAAGCCTTGGAATATGAAAGACATTCTCAAAACTTTCATCTTAGAATTGCACTCTTCCCTGTCCAAATAAGCTCAACCACAAAATTGTCCATGAGAATAGGAGGTCCCGATTATGCATGTAGAGAAGAAAAATTATTCCTTTGAAGAATCATGATGTCTTAATTCGATGATCCATTCTTGTGGTGTAGAATGAAGAGAAATCAAAGTATGTCTATTACCTTTTTTTATGTTTTTCCTCTATCTTCTTCTTGCTTTCCGGAATGTGATGATCGAAGACTATTTTGTTGAAGCTTATTTTTGTTGGGCATGTTATATTCTTTCCACGACTAAGCATGAGTGAGGAGAAAAGAGGGGCGGGGGTGATAGCCCCCCCCTTTGTGTTGGGCATAAGGGGGTCCCATGGGCCGCGGGCAAAAATTTGTTGGTGCTTAATTTTCATGTGGGTAGTCCGCGCTCATGGTTTTGTGCATGGTTTTGCACATGGTTTTTGGGTATGATGGTTTTTCGGCCCCTTGGTATTTTTGGGGATCCTGTTTGCATGGGAACTACTAAGCATGTTCTAATCCGGGTGTTTAAATGACTATTTATGTATCCTTTCACATGTATATATATATGTAAGCAGACACGAAAAAGGAATATAATGGAAAAATTAAGCTAGTCATCCTGAATAAGATTCAGGGCAACCGTTATGAGCGGACTATTTTATTTTTTATGCTCGCTATTTTTTCATTTTTTGTTATAAGATTCTTGTGTAGATAATTTCTATTCGTGTTGCAAACGCATTTTAGTATCGAGAGTTGTCGGTCAAGGATGCCTTTTGGCCACATGGTCTCGGCCCGAGGTAGACCCTATTCAAGGGAGATCATGATCAATTTTTGTAGAAAAAATATGGCGAGCGGCAGAAGATATAGATTTACAAATTTAACTACCAGAGTTTTGAGTTATGGAAGCTCAAGATGGAGGATCCGTTGGTGGATAAAGATCGTTGGGATTGTGAGATCTAGGTATCAAACCAATGGCAATGTCAAGGAAGACCGGAAGAAACTAGGATCGAAAGGTTAAAATCAACAAGGTCGTTGGTTCCAGATTCAAAAGATTGCTGAATGTATATGGGGCTACGCGAAGAATTTGTGGGAAAACTTGGGACTTTGTACCAATATAAGTCTCTAGTGAATAAGTTGTTCCCCGCGGAAAAAGTCGATAACCCGAGGATGAAGGATGAAGACTCAAAGGGATGCAGCATCCTAACGCCTTCAATACCGTGGTAAGTTAGTTATCATCCGTTGATATTAAAATCTCATATGAAGATAAGTGCATCATTTGTTGTGTTCTCTACTGCACTTATGGGACAACTGTTATTGCAATAGGTAGCAATACAACTACCTTGAATTTTGATGACATTGTCTCACTTTGCTGTCGAGGAAATATATTAAGAAATATGAGGGCCGTAATGGAGATGTACCATTCCACGAGAAGGTCCCAAAATAGAAACAAGAATAAGAATGAGGGAGATCCAAATCTAAAGGGAGATCTAAATCTCCGGAAATTTTGTAAAAGTATGTCGGAAATGGAAAGGAAGGGCACTAAGTGCACAATCGCAAATCTAAAGCTCTCGAGAAAGGAAAGGGATCCGATTATGCTCCTTCTGCTGCAGGGAAAACTGACCTTGGATGAAAGTGGGGATGTGTATTTGGCTTCTTCTAATACACACGTAGATCATGAGTCATGGTTGATTGACTCATGTGCATCCTTTCACTTCGCTCCCCATAGGGAGTGGTTCTGGCGAGTATGAGAAAGGTTATGATGGTGGTGATTTCTTCCTAGGGGATGATAGCTTTAATCACTCCGACGTGGAAAGGTCAAGAAGCCCAAGATGCAAGTGTGAAGGATTAGGAATACTCTCGGTGTTCTACATATTCCCGCATTGGCCAACTCGATTTCGTACAGTATGGATGATGTGGGTGCACAGTGTTTCGAGAAAGATGCTTGCAAGATGGTTCTGGGAGCACCGAAAGCGAACGTGGAGATTGACCGGAACTTCGCGTGCTGCAGAAATCATATAAGGGCATACTTGTTCCCGAAAGGGAGCGAAAAGTCATTATCTCTCGAGGAAAGACCATGTTATGGCATCAAAGGTTTTCAACATACAGAGAGAAGGGCCTCTTATTATCAGACAAATGGTATGGAGAAGTTATGTTCTAATTTCTCCGGATTTCACTTATGTGAACATTGTGTAAAATGGGAAGTGTAACTTGCGTGAGTTTTCCTTCTCCGTGCCAAGAGGGCTAACAAGATATTTAGAACCCTGCAAGAGACAGTGATGCGTTTGGAATCATTTCTGTCCAACACTGGGAAAGTCTCAGTACCAGGTTTATCTATAGATGACTTCAAGCGTAGCATGGATATTTATAACAACTGCCCGAAGGATGAAGACTTAGGGCTCGTGGAAAACCGTACAGGAAGAAGATAAAGGCGCTTATGATGATAATGGTGAGAGTTTTGCAAGAAGGAATTTGGAAGGTTCTTAATAAGTGTATAGCATGGTAGTAGTTTAATTGTATCTGACACACACCTAATTAAAACTGAGTTGCAAAAAGAATGAAATGGTATATTTCATGGAAAAGGCAGAAGGCAGTCACTGCAACAAAAGTGATGGCACCTCACAGTGGAGACTGACATTCAAGAAGGGGACGACTTTCTGACTGGGTGTTGGAGGACAAGACCTACAGGTATGGACCTGCAGTTCCCCTTTACCTATGTATTTGGGATGAAGGCATATGGTGGTTCAAAGCAAAGTACCAAGTCGGGATAATAAATTCGAAATGCATCTTATTGGGGTATAAGGATGGTTTAAAAGGTTACAAGATTTGGAACCCAAAAACAAGGAAGGTTGTGTATGTAAATTGAGAGAAGTGAAAGATGTTGTTAAACATGAATTCATACCAAAGGAACTCAGAAGATAGATTTTGAGCTAAAGGAGGATGAATCGACTTCCTACAATGTAATAGCATCTGTATGTAAAAGAGCCACAAAATCTAGTTGGGGAGAAGGACTACTCTAGGAAAGAAGACAACTGGGAAGGTATAGTCCATTTTCTCGTTCAAATTTTTCCTTAACTATAATCGATGATGATCCCAACTATCAAAGGAGGTAATAGATTCATAGATGGAAACTCGTGGAAGGAGTGCCATGGTTGATAAATGGCATCCTTGCACAAAAATGAGGTAAATGGATTTGGTGGAGTTGCTACCGGAAGGGAATGACTCAGAGAAAAATGGTGTTTAAGAATAAGATTAATGTAGAAGGCAAAGTAGAACATGTAAAAGCCCAATCGTAGAAAAGGTTATTCCCCATGCAGCTGGAATTGATTTTTGGTGATATTTTTTTCTCCTCATGTTGGAAGGTTACTTATTAGATTACTTTTATCTAATAATACACTTTATTTTGAGCTAGAATGTGATGAATGTGAAGACAAAATTTCTTCACTGTGGATCTAGAAGAGAGACTGCAGAAACAACCTCAAGGCTGCATATGCAAGAAAGAATCAAGAAGCAGGTTTAAGAAGTATTTGTATAAGTAGCCCAGACACCAAGGATGTGGCATTTGGGCCTGATACATATATATGGATCATTTACCTGCATAAGGAGGATCAATATGTTTATTTTAAATTAATCATGACCGTGTTATTTATTTGGTCTGTAGCATGTATTGGGATATGTTGTTGATTGGAAATGGCAAAGAAATTATCCAAGATTTGAAGACCCAACTGCTCAAATTCGACATGGAAGGATCTTGGTGTCAGTAAACTATATTTTGGGCATGGAAATTAAGAGAGATAGGGAAAAGAGGAAGTTCAGTGAAACCAGAGGAAGTATGAGACTATATTGGCAAAGAGGTTCAATGTGGAGACAAAACTGAATGTCCCTATCCTATGGAAAGTGTAGCTATCTCACGTAACAATATCCCAAGACACAAGAAGAAGAGGAGGATATGTCCGTGTTCCATATGCGTGGCAGGAAGCCTGACAGCAATGGTTCCATTTTAGACTCAAAAGCATTGTGCCATGCATTGGGAAGTATTGGAGAGTTTTATGTCAAAACCCTGTAGTTACATTACTGGCCAGTGAAGCGGGTTTTCAAATATTTACGTGGCACCAGTGATTATGGCTTGAAGCCTGTGAGACCAGATTGGAAAGAATGTTGGACATTCATGGTTTTGTTGATCCTATCAATGGAGACCTGACCAAAGAAGATCTGCTGGCAAGGTATGTGTTTGGCCTATTTGGAGAAAAAAGTGTGTTTCACTGTATGAGTGAAAGATAGTCCGTAGTGGATCTTTCAACTGCTGCCGTAGGCAAGAACACATAGTAGCCACCATGCAAGCAAGGAATCAGCTTTGCTGCAGATTGTGTTTAAGTATGGGGTTGGGTACAACAAGCTATATGAGGATCATGATAGCCAGCAAATTTTCGGCCATGAACCCCGCTTATCATTCAAAGACAAAGCACATTGATGTTCAATATCACTTCATAGAGATATGATTGAGGCTAAAAGGTGTTGGTGGCAAAGGTAATACTGAAGAATGTTGTAGATGCATTGATCTAAGTCCGTGAGCACTCAAAAGTTCTTCTGGTGTAGAGAAACAATGGGTGTTGAAGAATTGGGCCAATGACTAAGCTTCCAGGCCCCCTGCGAAAAGAAAACAACAAGTGGGAGAATGTTGGGTATGTGTTATATTATTTCCATGACTAAGCACGCCATGGTTTTTGCAGTGCACATGGTTTGGGGTACGATGGTTTCGCCTTCAAGTATTTTTGTAGATCCCAGCTGTTGCAATTGTGGTTATGTTCAACCAGGTTAATGATTGGGGATTATGTATGCTTCCAAGATGTATATATATGTGTGTTGTAACACTGTGAATATAATGAAAATCAAATTGGTCGCCCACTCCTGGATCCAAGGGAAATCTTCGTATTTATCTATTTTATGTTTTATGCTCTCACTATTGTTTACTGCTATAAGATTCTGTACAGATAATTTCTGCTCGTGGTTAAAACCTGGCTAATTTTCTCAAATCAGTCAGTCAGCCTTCTACATGCAAGAGGATTCACAGCATGATAACTCTATTAGAATAAGGACAAGTTGAGTTTCCTTTCTTCCTCTCCTACCCTTGGAGGAAGAATCATCCGGAGGTTTTGATTTCCTCCCTTTCTTCAACTGATCTGTCACTCCTTCTTTGCCTCTCGTATCACATTTATTTTTGGTGCTGACTTTTCCTTTCTCATGCATGACAAGTGAATTTTCATTTCTGGAGACTTTAATGTCCCATTTTGATGAGCATATCCTTCTCATGAGTAAGAGACTCCTAATAAATCACCAAATTCGGGGCATTTTTTCCATTTTTCTCTCCAAGCTTTCAAGCTCAACCGTATGAAATGTAGAAAACAAAACAACATATTTAGGGTTTGATTCTAGACAAAATAGAAAGACAAGAATTAACCTTCCTATTTGGATTTATCGATCTCGCACTCATGTAATTGTAGAAGCAATGATTTAAATTTTCTAAAGAAATCTTGAATGTTCTTAAAAGGTATTTGGATCTAAGGAATTTAACTCATTTATGCAGGAATACGAACACATATCATCAAGCTTCTTTTCAAATAAATTCTCCAAGGTTGTTTATACCTTCATTCGTAATGTTGTACATGTGTCCACATGGACAACAATAGAATGCACTTAGCAACAATCTCAAAACAATAGGAAATATTTCAATCTACCTAAAATTTCACATGCTTTAGGATTTAGTTTTAAGATACTAGAAGAGCATAAAAAAAGTATACATAGTAAAATTGAAAAATTTTGAGGGTCCGTACAGTGTATAGATATACAGATGTGATCAATCCCTATAATGAAATTATGACCTATGTAATAAATTTTGTGGGTGCGCTCAAGTGGCCATTATTTTATTGTGCAAAAATCATGTACAAAAAGTGTGGGCAGGTAGGGTAATCGGATCCGGTCAAGATAATGATGTGAAAATGAAAATGAAATTGAAATTATATGTATCTATATATATATATATATATATATATATATATATAAACAAACATGTGCTTCATGAGATTTAAAATCATGATGTCTTCTGGTCATGTGAAGAGATTTATGATGAAATTCCTATTTATTAATATTCATCATTAATGTAGCCTTCCATTATTTCATCTTAACATTCACACTTGTTGTATTTACTATTATTCAAACTTTCATTTCTCCTACCTAACGCTCTTGATGGATTTGAAGGAGACATGGAACAATAAATTGCGCTGTTACCCCGCTACCAGGACAATTTTTTAATAACTTTTGTATCTTTCAATGAATTGAATTTTTACATGAAGTACCGTGCTCGGGTCACTGTACATCCGTCCTATAATATCCCTACTAAATTTCTTTGCGTCATACACCCTCACCAACTTACGATCCAAATGTGTATGCCTTTAAATACTATGATGCCACTATATTCATTCATCTATCCATGATCAAATTGCCCCAACATCAAATGTTTATAGGTTTACAGAAAAATATTGATTGATTCTTTGTTTGCGTGGAGTGGAAACACAAAAATTTGATACTCACTCCATCATTGAATCATCTATTACTTCATATTTAATTGATTCCATCATTGAAAATGGAATATCGATCAATTGTTCACCCTTGTCTTCTTAATTTAGTTAATATTGTATCGTTAATGGTAGCAAGTACAATCTCATGTAATTGTAGCAAATGTCACTGGGTCAAAGGTGGGTTACTACCAAATAACATGCCCCAAGGTCGAGAAAATTGTAGCTGCAACTATGGTAAAGTTGTGACAACAACTCGGCATTGCACTTGCTCCTTACCGAATGCATTTTCATGACTCGCTTGTTAGAGTAATCATACATTAATTTTACATATTTTTTGTATATCAGCATCTATTTCTACAATTAGTGGTATATATCAATTTCATGTAATATTATGCTCATTGATGGTCGGAGGGAAGCTAGGATGGATAAATATTGATCGATTCTCTACCGTTAGTCTCCTCTATACCAATAGGTGTCATTTTTCATGATTGTCTTTATTGAAACTATGGAATATGTTCAAACCTTTTTTCTTGAGCAAAGGTGTTCCATATTCTATAAAACCAAAAATCAAAAAAAATTTAAAAATGTAAAGAGAGGTGGTACCCTAAAAGAAAAAATCAAAGGGTGAAAATAAAAAATGGCCAAAAAGTAAAAGAAATGAACCCTATCAAAAAGAAAGGCCAAGGAAAGTGTGAAAAGTTTAAATGCCACTACTTTTTACTCGATGTAATAAACAAATTGTGTGCAACTTGTATTTTATGCCACAATTCATGAATAGTCAAACTCCGTTTAAGCTCGACTCATTCATTTTTCAATTTCATGTTGTAGATTGCAGAATAAATATCTCGATCAGTTCTGGGCTTAATCTTGCGTATAAGTAGATAGGTAGAGTTAATAAAAGGTGCTCACGCTTAATCAGCCCTTGGATGTAATAAGGGTAGAATTAGATAGATTTTCCTTGTAAAAGAAAAGAATATTGATAAGGGTTCAAGTAAGTCCAAATGCACCCTAATAAAGAAGAGAAAATGGAAGCCAAGTAGATAGGGTAGGGTAGATGGTGTTGCAAACTTTCATGTGATGAATGATGTCGTTAAATATGTTTAATCCTTTACCTTCATCACAAGTACTCAAGCGTAAAATGCACCGAAGAATTCACGTAAAGCAAAATCAAAATCATTAACTTCCCACATCACTTTTTCCTAAGTTTTTACTTACACTTCCCCAAAGTGGGCAGGATGAGATCAAAGGGGCTCAAGGCATTTCCCTGACTTGGAGTGAATTTAATTCCCTGCCTGATGATCAAAAAGACCTAAGTACTTGAAATCATCCATTATCATTCACTTTCAATCTTTTCCTAAGTAAAATCCCATTTTGCTTAGAAAAATCATACAAAATCTATAAAAATCCCTCAAAATAACTTACTATTCTAAGTTTAAGTGTTGAATATGATATATTGTAATTTACTTTAAAATTGTCACTTTCTTAGATGTGCAAAGTATTTTGAGTTCCTTGTCCCTTTGTCATATTAATGTTTAACTCTAGTTATTAAATCCCTAGTGAAAATCCTTTATCCTAAGTATACCTCTTTAAATTAATATCCCAAAAACCCTTTCATTATGATTTTAACCAAAGTATTTATTTCCCAATTATTCATTGAAAATCCACATTTCTGTTTCCTTTGGTTAAAATATATCATCATGTAATATCTCTCATTTCTATGATAAGTTAATTATACTCAATTTATCATAATAAAAAAAACATATATGAGAAAAGCTTTAAACATATGATATGTATGTTTAACACAAAGTAGAACAGAGCCAAAGTTTTAATTCAAACTAAAAACTTCTAAAACCCCATGCCACCGTGGCTCATCCACCGCATCCCACCTCACACTTTAACCTAATGAAGACCAATACCCTTTCTTACCCCGACCCTTTAGAATCATTGACACTAGTTATCAGACTAATTAATAACCTTTTTCTCCACCACCATGTACACCCGAATGATTAATTAAACAATTAATTATGTTGGGCCCGTGTGATAACCACTCCCCGCCATCTCCCGTCCTTTCCACCATCCGATCTCCCCTCCAAAGATCAACGCCTACATCAATTCTCGCTGTACCGTCCCTTGTCGCATCATTAACGCGCTGGGCTTGGTGGTATTGGACTAGTCCCTCCGTCCACGCAAGTCAATGCTCCAATGGAATCGATGCCCACTGCTTAATACCACTCTTTTCCATAAGCGGGTGCGGGGATTTTCCGCTTACCGCCCGACCCCCGCCACACGTCGTCTCGTACATCGATGACGCGGGCCCGAAAAATAAAAAATCCCTTTTAACTTGGAAATAAACAAATTTTCGTGTTTTTTATGTCATTTTCGTTATTCGAAAGCAACCGCACCTTCCACTACAAAATTCCGACTTTCGAACTAATCGTCTCATCCCATTTCACCCGCACCCCACCCACTGCTGAGCATCTTTCAAGCACGTTCGATACCCGTTAAAACCTGGGCCTCCGTCTCTCCAAAAATGTGTATTTATTCTTTTGCGCTCCGAACTTCAAAAGAAACTCGTTTTCCTTGTTTTCCACCGGATTAGTGATTAAATCTTATCGCTAAGATCACCGAGGTTTAAAATCGTGAATTGTTCTCTAAACCGCAATTGTGCTAATTTCCTTCATTTAAAACCGAAATCACACTCCACTTAAAGAAAACCCAAAAAACTTCCATTTTGAACCCACAAGAACCAAGATGGAAGCTCCAGCACTTTTGAATGTAACTCCATTGAATGCCTCTACGGAGAGTTAGAATATTTGCCCTTAGTAGATAAATATTTTCGCATTAAAGACTTGCATTTCGGATGAAATCCCTTTCCGAGTTATCGTCGTTGTAGAGACGATTATTCGAAGGGGCAAGATGTCATTTGGTTTTGGAAATCCACACCTCCCAAGATATCTCATCCTTTAGTCATTACTTTCCCGAAATTATCTACTATTGCCATTCTAACTATGATCCCACTCAAAGAGTCGAATATCCCCCGATCGCAGTGTTCTTTTCCCCATTACTCCCTGTGCTATCAATGCACAAGCATTTTGAACCAAACATCAAGAACGAGCACCTTTCTGGTTTCATGGAAGAATTGATTGTGTAAGTCTAATCAATCGACCTCAGTAAAAATTGGAGTCCATTTGCCATACTCCTGTGCTGTTCTCGAACATCAACCCAAGGGACCTCCTCCTATGGTTTTTATTATTTCCCACTAAATTAAAGGCTCATCCTAAATATGATATCTTTTGACCCTTGGGCTTCAATACAAGTGAATATGTTGATGAGATAACCTCGGGTTTTACTGGTTCGTCTTTACCCTCGGGCAACCTCCCCGAAGTTAAATATGACTTTGCCTCTTTCATAGCCAATAAGATCCATGACCAAGCTCATGAGACTAGATGATGAGAAAGTTTTTAAATATTCCTCGCCATTATCATCTCTGCTGTTTTTTATCAATCAGAGAAGTTCCCTCTTTCCCTTGCTAAAAAGCTTGATGCCAAGGAAACCCCAGGGTCGCTTATACTTGGTCTCCCATAATTCATTCTTCCTATATTCTCCCTATTCCTATACCGAGTTCATCGATCTTTTTGTACATTCCGCAACTACCTTGTTGATAGGAATCCTCCCCCCAAGGCTCAAGAATGAAACCAAGAAGACCTGCGCGTTCAAGGACTTATAAGTTGGAGATTGGTATTTGTATCAAAACATTCATTCATCAAAGATTCATGGATGCAATTTGAGATCCATTCAAGTTGCCAAGATATGTGCCCATGAGACTTTTTGCCTTGGAATACTTCAGTAGATGAATAATTCAGATGTGACCATTTCCTTGTAGTGTGAAAAAGAAAGCCCATCTCAGATTAAAAGTCAATTAGGTCCCTACATATGCAACTCTAGGGATGTCGTAGCGATAGCGTAAATTATACTACAAAACCATTGCGAGTCCCAGCAGTTTTCATGGTCTTTATGATCCATTTGGTTTTATCTATGAAAAGAGAATAAAGAACAACTATCCTTACATACACCACAAGATTCCCGAAATAGAAGAGTATGCCAACCAAGATGAATGGGTTGAAGAAACACTAGCTTGAAGAAGAAATTGAAGAAGACAAAAATGAACAAAATTATGAAAGATCTTGAGAAGAAGTATGACCTAGAATCTTATGGTCAAGTGTGTGCACCTCACATAGGCACTTTCATCAGCTAGACCCATACAGAGATTACAAGGAAGGCAAGCTCATCGCCTGCAACAGAAATGTACAGCAAAGGAAAGGAACCTCGAGATACAAAATAATGAAACTTAGTCATGGCAAGAGAAACCTCAAACCTCCGCAGCACCTGATCAAACACAAGTTTCTCCCATTCAAGTAAATCATCCTAAATTTCGAGATTACAACCCATCCAATGTAGAAATGAGCAAGAAAATGTATATCTTTATACTACTCCTCACAAAGAGTCCTCAGAGATACACTCTGCCAAAAAACAAAAACCGATCCACTTCCAAGAAGGGAAATCATCATGAAATAAGCTCGATGATGGAAGGAAGATGCTCAACTAATCGGCACAAGCGAGGAAAGCAAACACAGCGTAAGAAAAGCTTTGCAAAAGTAGGCTGAGTACCGAAGTATCCTTTTAGACCACCAAAAACAGACATGGGATATAAAAAGAACCTTCATTAATATAAAGGCAAAGAATGATCCATTGAGAATGAAAGTATATGATCATTATTTGAAAATGGCTCCACATAATCGTGAAAGGTTAATGTCGCATTTGACATTTCACAAGGAAAAATGATGATGAGCCACTTCAAGTCCAAGGTGTCAAAACCTACATGCTAGCTGATTATATTATAACAAATTTTGAGGTCCCGGCAAAGGACATTCATCCTTCGGGACTGTATAGAGCCGCATAAACAACCGGGGGAAATGGTTTATTCTAATTTTACCGATAGTAAGGCGTTATGCACTCTCTAAGGCCGCAAGATTCTTAAATAATACAAAGTAATCTAATTGCATCAATTGAAAAGGCCTCTTCTCGAAATAAAGATAATGTATCAAAGTCTCTCCGGAAGACATAATCAAAATTTCCCTGGGTCACAATCCCAAAGATATTAAAATTATCGAGGCACCGATTAAGAAGAAAGATGATGACATAGCCGCACCGAGAAAGCGTACTGAAATTTCCAGCCCAAGGCATCCTCTGCATCCAAGAAGTTTTGAAGGGGAATTTACAAGAAGAGATAATGGAGTTGCCTTTAAAGATGACTGAGCGACTAGGTGAAACAGAAAGGATTGGAAGAAGCTTTACGTAGAAAGAAGCTATCATGCAAGCATCCAACACAGAAAGCATGCATAACCACAAAAGTACTACAACAAATAGCAACAACAAAGGTTACCAGGTGAATTTCGGGTTTAAGTTCGATGAATTGACAAAACAAATGGAAAGTTTACAATTAAGAGTCACAATCCTTCTGGGACCACAAAATTGCAAGCAGAAAAACTTCGATGTTAAATATGATACATCTAAGAAGACAGCTTGCCGATGATACCAGGGGAAATTAATAGGTTAGAAAGATTATTTAAGGCTTTAGAAAAAAGATCTTTGCATTAGAAAAGCCTTTGAAGGAAATAAATGAAATTCTTGGGTAATATAATTGAGTTAATAAAAAGTATTTGGCTCTCCCTGTTCAAGCAATTTTTCGAATAAAATGACTTGATTAAAAGTATCAGAAGAAATAAAATGTAACAAGAGATGAAATAAGAGGTAGACCTGAGCATACCAATCAACTTATTCAATTTTTGAACACCCGAATCATAAATGTACTACAGATTAGGGAATTGAGTGATGACCGGTACCATTTTGGGAGATAAAAAGAGTTTTCATCAAAAGAACTTTTACGTTAATTTGGAAAGGAAGTGCTCGATATTTTTGGTCGACATTAATACTTTTAGAGGAAAATTTTTAGGTTTTGTTGACGTTGGTTACCCAATTCCATGCTCTCAGAGGGACTGTATAATGGACTTGGAAACCTATGTCAAGAAAATAGATAGATTCATGCTCGTAATTCAGCCTACTCATTCGACGCATGTCAAGCAACGCTACCGTGAAGAAATCTCTATGACAAGTTGAAGAATTTATTTCATCTTGAACATGAAATAAAAAGTATTTGTTCCCCGACGCCCCACTTTTTACAAACCTGCCGTAGGCCGATGAAACGTTGAGGAAACTAAAAAGAACCGTAATAGCACAAGATCAATGGTGGAATGACTTATTGGAAATTTTATGAAATTTATCTTCAAAGCTGAGAATTTTATCTTTTACTATTCATAAAAAGGATAAATAGTAAGAACATTAAAGAGTATCATCAAATTGTGTTAAAGAGTATCCGTAATGACAAATATCAAACAATCAAAGAAATTACTCCAAGGGACAAAGATCGAGTTCTATTTTAGCACCTCGCCTCCACCACGTCCTCAAAAGTGGGAAACAAAGACATCAAATAATTACTTAATCCTATTTAGTGAGACCATTTGTCTCCTTTTTATCAGAATTTACTCAATAGTCACCCACAATTATCAAGTTGTGTTAGTGAGATTTTTTTCAATTATTTTTTCAGATAAATAAACCCTCAAAGAGAGTATTGAGGGTGGGATTCTATTACTTTGTCAGAACATTGAGATTTTCTAATAAAAGCATTTTGGAGAAGTTTATTCGTGGCTTACCGGATGACAATTTGAAGCTCTAGACTCGTTGTAACCCATGTGTTGACTTCCGTCTGAATAAGTCTTTCTACCCTATTAAGTTTATATCGCTTTATAATATCATTATGTCCATTTCGAATAATTTACATAAATGATTGAATCAGAATTTACTTAATTGTACTCGATTTCAGATGTGATTGTTCTTAATGTTTTTCTCTAAATTGGTTATAAGCACGAATTCTTAAATGCTCTTTCGCTAATTTAAACATTCTTGATTACTATAATAAGGAATTCCTTCATCGCTCTTTGTTTGTAGTCATCTCATTTCTTTTCGAATACGTAGAAAGATTCTTAGTCGCTCTTCATCCCTTCAAAATCATCCCATCCACTCTAAATTTTAAGGATTGTTCTCCGTTCAGCTATCTTGCCCCGTAAAGCCATCTCCGTGTGTAGAATAGAAATCCAAAAGAAAAGCCATCCTTGACTCCATAGCCCAATGGACTCTAAAATTTTCAACCTTACCCTTAGTTTTTGATTCCACCATTTTTCAAACAAACTCTTGATCTACAATCTTAGCCTAAAACCTTCTAAGAACAAAGATAAATTATAAAGAGAGAGCCTCTCTGGGATGCAGACAAGCGGATTCCTCGCATCCACAAGGCTCAGGGTTACCCCTTGCATATTTTCCTTTTTCTTACAATCAAGGAAAACCCTCGAGTGATAACATAATACCATACTGGGAATCTGAATCATCTTTATTTTTAATACCGTTCACTTATGTTGTTGTGGTGAGTTCAAGATCAGCCGTGTAGCCTTTGAAATTGTTTTTGCTCCGTAAATTGCAAAAAGTAAATAAATGTTGCTTCGCCTATCTCTCTCGATTTAGCTTATATTCCGAACCTAGTTTCCTCTAAAATGTTTAATCGTACTTCTCTAGTTTAATAAATATTTGAGAAAGCTTTAATCACAAATCATTATTTCTTGAAGTATAGAAGTTGTATTTATTTTTCAATTAAAACCAAAAATCCAAAAACACATAGTCTAAGAAAACTGGCTTCAGAAAGGATTCGTCATACTAGGTCAAATCCTGACCCTAATCCACCACCAATATTTGAAAATCCAAATCTGATTCCTAGGATTCTTAGAAGACAAGGAAGTCAAGAAAGTTCTGAAAGAGGAAGTCAAGAGAGTTCGGGAAGTTCTAGACCACTTTCTAGATCTGCATCCTGTCCCGTGAAAATTATATATGTTGATGAAATTCCTTTTGATGCACGATTTGAAACATCCTTATTTGTGAATTTTTCTGAAACCGAATTATCCAGATTAGTTCCAGATCCATTTTTCTTTGAAGATTTGCAATACAGATTTGTTTCACATCATCTTGACAGACAATTACAGAACTCTATTCAATCTGAACAAACCTTTGAAGAAAATTCAAACATCTCTGTAATTACCGAAGCTTCTCCAAGTTCAGTTTCTTTTTCTCAAACTTTTCAAACACCTGTCACCCCTTCTACTCCTCCATCTCCTCCTGCCAGACCATCAATTCCTGTTACCCCACTATATCTTCCAATGGCCAATCGATATGCCCCTTTACAGTTACCAGCCAACCCTGCTGCTTTGCCCCAAGATTACCAGAGTAAGATCGCACCTTTTGATGGATCAGGTACTTATACAGCTCAACAACATACCAAAAGGATGACCGATTACTTTGAGTTCTATGAAATTGACACTGATGATGTCCGAATGAGAATTTTCGTTCAGAGTCTTACTGGAGAAGTTAGGACATGGTTTAGGGCCCTTGCTCCAAATAGTATTGCTGATTTACCAGCTTTGTATAGGGCATTTTTGAATATATGGGAGAAGAAGAAAGATCCTCTTCAGATCCTGTCAGAATTCGAAAAATTAAGAAGAAGACCCAACGAAACAGTACAAGATTACATCATTAGATTCAATGAAGCATATAACGCTGTTCCCCAGAACCTCAGACCTCCACCTGACTCTGTATTGGTTAAATTTCCAGATGGTTTTGACTCTGACATAGCTTATTCACTCAGGGAAAGAGCTCCCCAGACACTAGAGGAAATGCAAAGCATAGTGGTGAGTGTAGAAGAAAATCTGATAGAAAAACGAGCCAAAGCTAGGGCAGAAAGAAGAATGCCTCTGAATGAAGAACCTTTAGCTTTTGAAAAGAAGCTGGATGCAATCATTAAAGGTATGGAAAGATTAGGAGATAGAGTGGAAACAATCGAGAGAAAATCTACTGGTGATAATATTGTAAGAAACCCAAACTTTAGAAGAAATCAGAACCAAAATATTGGAAAGAATGTCCCTGACCAAAATATTAGGCCACCTTTCCAAGAAAACTTTGTTGAAGGTTCAACTTCTGAAGAACCTACAGAAGATGTAGAAATAAACAATGTAACTGATGACAAAAATGAACTAGAAGTTTTCCTATCCCAGGATGATCAAGAGAATCACATCCTTGAAACATTCCAAACTCATTCAGGTGAAACTTTTGATTTTAAGGAAGGCTATGACACAACAATTTATGAGGTTCATAAACAGTACAATTTGAGAAGCAGACGGATTGATGTGCCAGAGAATAGAAAACAGAAAAATGCAAAACAAAATGTCAAAGGTAAAGTTAACATTCCCCCTGTACAAAACATTCCCCAAGTACAAATTCTGTCTAGGATAACTCCCAACCCTTCAAATCCAATAATTGAAGATGTCTCTGACAACCAACCAAACAATAAACAACAATCTAATACTTTTCCTCCTATGGGAAATGTAGAAGAAACAATAGAAGTTAGTTCAGATACCCCTTCAAAACAAAATTTCATTCATGAAAAAGAGAAAAACATTGAAGACCCAAAAAATAGAGAAAACCCAACTGTGCAAAATACCAAAACTCAAACAGAAAAACCTTTCAATCTAGAGGCTGAAATAGGCAAACTAAAGATAGTTGTTCCTTTATCAGAATTGGCTAAACATGATGTCTATAGAAGTCAAATTACCAAGTCCCTAAACATTAACATTACTAGATTGGATGATTCAGTAAATATTCTTGATGATCAACCCAAACTTCTTTTTGGCCCCGAGGTAAATGGCAAACCAGAAAGTGGAGGAACTCCTCCATTTTATGTAAGCCTGAATGTTCATGACAAGATACTCCACAATGCTATGCTTGATTCTGGAGCATCTCACAATTTGATGCCAAAAGCAGTGATGGAAAGATTAAATTTAGACATTACCAGACCATACAAAGATTTGTTTTCTTTTGATTCTAGTCAGGTAAAATGTCTAGGTTTGATTAAAGACTTGTGTGTTACTTTGGTACAATACCCTGCGAAGTCTGTTTTGATGGATATAGTAGTGGCTGATATCCCTCCTAAATATGGAATGTTATTGTCTAGATCTTGGGGTGCTAAACTTGGAGGGTCTATTCAACTAGACATGTCATATGCAACTATTTCAGTATTTGGTCAGCCTAAAAGACTTTACAGAGAGACATTGATGAAATATTTAGTTAGTAGCCATGAGAAGCCTGAAAACTTCCCTGTTTACTCTATACATTCTGATATGGACTCTTTTATTTTATACAATGCTGAATTGGATCTTCCTACTGAAATAGAAGCTCCATAATTGGAAACCACAAACAAAACTACTGTTAAAATTGAAGAAATCTCTGAAAACAAAGAAACACCATATGATCAAGAAATACCAGAAGAAACTAAACAACTAGCTCCCGTCAAGAAACATTTTAAAACAATTGATGAGGATTATGAACATGAAATTTTGTGGCATTTAGAATTTGATGGCTCAGTAAACAAATTAGGAGCAGGAGCTGGGATTTGGTTACATAATGTTGAAAATAATCATGTTGAGGGTCATGCTTATAGGTTGAATTTTAAATGCACTAACAACATGGCAGAGTACGAAGCTCTTTTGTTAGGGCTTAAACATGTCAAGAAGTTAGGAGCTATTAGGGTATCAATCATAGGAGACTCTGAGCTAATTATTCAACAAATTAAAGGAGAATGTTCAACAAAAGACATGAGATTGAAACAATACAGAGAAACAGTTGTAGAAATTCTCAACACCTTTCTACAAGCTCAACTTGCCAAGATTCCCAGGAAACAAAATTTGCATGCTCACAGTCTCGCAATGTTTGCTAGTACATGTAAATTACCTTTCGATCCTAATCATCAGTTTTCAGCTGAGATTAGACATAGGCCTACTATACCAGACAATATTTTGAATTGGAAAGTATTTGTTAATAACAATCAAATCAATAGTTTTTTGACACTTCAAAATGAGTTTTCTAACTGTAATATAGATGAAGACATAACTATTGATGAATTTTATCAAGAAAAAGAACAAAAAATAGAAATTTCAAGAGAAAATGCAATTCATATGCTGCACCCAACCACATTCACAGAAAAAGACATGCAGAATTTGAAACACATGGAATCTGATGAGATCATAGAAGATGAGACAGAAATCATTAATTTAAAAGATAATCATTTGCCCAAAGGATTAACTCCTTTGGAAGATCTGTTTGACTCAAATGATATTCCATTTAGACCTAAAATGGAACCTGTTAAGGCTGATATGGAAGTATGCAACTTAGGAACCCCAGAAAATCCCAAAATGGTTAAGTTGTCCAAATCTCTTCCAAAAGATCAAAAGGTTAAATATGTTGAACTATTAAAAGAATTCCAGGATGTTTTTGCCTGGAGTTATGAAGACCTTAAATCATATGATACGTCCATCATTCAACACACTATACCTTTGAAACCAGATCAAAAACCTTTCAAACAAAAGCTTAGAAGAATAAATCCTGTTTTATTACCCTCAATTGAAAAGGAAATCAAAAGAATGTTTGAAGCAGGGATTATAGCTCCTATCAGATTCTCAAAATGGGTTTCTAACCTGGTACCAACAAGGAAGAAGACTGGGGAAATTAGACTGTGTGTCGATCTAAGAAATTTGAATAAAGTTTCTTTAAAAGATAACTATCCTTTACCAAAAATGGACCATATTCTACAAAGGGTAGTAGGATCTTCTAGGATATCTCTACCGGATGGATTTTCAGGGTACAACCAGATTCTGGTTCATCCTGATGATCAGGATAAAACCGCATTTACAACACCATGGGGTACGTTTAAATATGTCAAAATGCCATTTGGACTCAAGAATGCAGGAGCTACATTTCAAAGAGCAATGGATATTGCTTTTGCTAAAGAAATACATGATTTTCTGGTTATTTATCTAGATGATTTGACTATTTTTTCTAAAACAGATCAAGAACATTTAGATCATTTAAGGCAAGTATTTATAAAATGCAGAAAATATGGGATTTCTTTAAACCCTAAAAAGTCATTGTTTGGTTTGGAAGAAGGAAAGCTTTTAGGCCATATCATTTCTAAAGAGGGCATTAGGATTGATCCAGAAAGAATACAAGCAATTTTACAAATACCTCATCCTAGAAACATAAAAGAGTTGCAAGCATTCATAGGAAAAATAAATTTCTTGAGAAGATTTATTTCTAGTTTAGCTGAACTACTTAGATTGCTTACTAACATGTTGAGGAAAGATTCAAGCATTGACTGGACTGTAGAGGCCAAGCAATCATTTGAGGAAATTAAAATGGCTTTAACAAGAACACCAGTTCTTACCAGTCCCAAATTTGACAGAGATTTCATTATTTTTTCATTTGCTTCTGAACATACAGTTGCAGCTGTTTTACTTCAAAAAGATGATCAAGGGTGTGAAAAACCAATAGCATTTTTTAGTAAAGCACTTAGGGATGCATCTTTGAAATACAATATTATGGAGAAACAGGCTTTTGCATTGGTAAAAGCAATTAAAGATTTCATAGTTTACATATTATATTCTCATGTGATAGCTTATGTGCCTAATGCTGTAGTTAAAGATATTTTGACTCAAGATGGCATTGAAGGTAAAAGAGGTAAGTGGATAGCTACCATTTTAGAATATGATATTGAAATCAAACCAAAAAAACTCATAAAGGGTCAAGGTTTGGCACAACTAATGACTGAAACTAATTGCCAAGCCTTAGACATTAACGAATTGGATGACGAACGGGAGATGGCGACTCCACAGATCAGTCAAGCTTTCTTAGATTCTCCCTGGTACACTGATATCATTCATGTTTTGCTAAACCTGCAAGCTCCTCCAGGGTTGTCCAGAACAAAACAAAGATTTTTTGAAAATGACATCATTAAAATATTGTATTTTAGATGGCACTTTATTTTGGAAAAATTATGAAGGAATCTTATTGAATTGTCTATTGAAAGATGAAGCTGATAGAGTTCTTAATGAATTTCATGCAGGGGATTGTGGAGGACATCTCTACTGGAAATCAACTGCGGAAAAAATCTTAAGGGCTGATTTTTACTGGCCAACCTTATTTTCTGATGTTAAGAAATTTGTAACAACTTGTCATAAGTGTCAAATCTTTGAGGGAAAAAGAAAGTTGTTACCTTTGCCATTAAAACCAATTTCCACAGAAAAACCTTTTCAACAATGGGGATTAGATTTTATTGGAGAAATCCATCCCCCTTCTTCAGGGCAACACCGATGGATTCTTACTGCCACAGACTACTTCACTAAGTGGATTGAAGCTATCCCATGTAGACAGGCCAATGATTCTGTGATTATAGGGTTTTTAGAAACCAATATACTTTCAAGATTTGGCTGTCCAGAAAATATTATAACAGATAATGCTGCTGCATTTAAGTCAAATAAAATGATTAGTTTCTGTAGTAAATATCATATTACTTTAGGCCATTCAACAGCTTATTACCCTCAGGGTAATGGACTAGCAGAATCCTCCAATAAAAGCCTTATTAATATCATCAAAAAATTATTGGAAGAAAATAAAAAGAACTGGCATAAGAAACTTACTAATGCATTGTGGGCAGATAGACTTACAACTAAGAAATCAATTGGGACAAGTCCATATGAGTTAGTTTATGGTCTTGAAGAAAGATTCCCATCCTCTTTAGGAATTCCTGTTATGAAATTACTTCAGGAGGCTCAAGTGGAACCAAATGACATTCAGAGAAGAATTAATCAAACAATCCACTTGCAGCAAACCAGAGAAGAAGTATACCAACGATCTCAAGTCTTGCAGGAAAAATTGAAGAAAATGTTTGATAGAAGAACTAAGGCAGAGGATTTTCAACTAGGAGACAAAGTCCTAAGATGGGATTCTAGAAGAGAAGAAAAAGGGAAACATGGGAAATTTGATTTCTTGTGGAAAGGGCCTTATATCATTCATGCCTTGCAGGGAAACAACACATACTTTTTGAAGGATTTGGACAATTCAGAAGCTGAAGAAGGACCAGTCAATGGTCGAATGCTGAAGCACTATTTTGATCCTATTTACTAGGATGTTTTGATTTTTCTAACTTGTACATAATATATCCTTTTCTAATGCAGTTTGGATTGGATGGTGACTTCTTGAAGTTGAAGCCCGAAGTGAAGGCCCTAAGCTTCAAAAGTTTCACTATCATATGTACAATAAAGCTACCAGAAGAAGGAGATTACATAGTTCATTTTGAAGACATTTTGAGGCATCTGACCTGCTGTTCTTGACTTTTCACAAGGAAAAGCCATCCCCAAGTGGAGCCAGTGTTAGTCTCCTATACCAATAGGTGTCATTTTTCATGATTGTCTTGATTGAACTATGGAATATGTTCAAACCTTTTCTTGAGCAAAGGTGTTCCATATTCTTGAAAAACCAAAAAATCAAAAAATTTAAAAAATGTAAAGAGGGTATACCCTAAAAGAAAATCAAAGGGTAAGAAAAATAAATTGGTCAAGAAAATGAAAGAAATGAACCCCAAGCAAAAAATAGACCAAGGAAAGTGTGCAAATCCAAATGCCACTACTATTTCATTTTTGTAATAAAGCAATTGTGTGCAGCCTGTCAAAATTTTGCCACAATTTATGAAGAGTCAAACTGTTTAAACTTGACTCATTCATTTTCAATTTCATGTTGTAGAATAGAGAATAAGTATCTGACCAAACAATTTAATCTTGGCAGATAAGTAGATATGTAGAGTTAATAAAAGGTGCTCAACAGTTTAATCTGAGCCCTTGGATGTAATAAGGGTAGAATTAGATAGATTTTCCTTGTAAAAGAAAAGAAGATTGATAAGGGTTTGCAAGTCCAAATGCACCCTAATAAAGAAGAGAAAATGGTAGTGTCAAGTAGATAGGGTAGGTAGATGGTGTTGCAAAACTTTCATGTGTTGAATGATGTTGTTAAATATGTTTAATCCTTTACCTTCATCACAAGTACTCAAGAAGAAAATGCACTGAAGAATTCACAGAAAGCAAAATCAAAATCATTAACTTCCCACATCACTTTTTCCCTAAGTTTTTACTAATTTCCCCAAAGTGCTAAGGTATTTGGAGATCAAAGGGGCTCAAGGAATTTCCTTGACTTTTGGAGGGACCGGACCCTCGGCCTGATGATCAAAAAGACCTAAGTACTTGAAATCATCCATTGTCATTCACTTTCAATCTTTTCCTAAGTAAAATCCCATTTTGCTTAGGAAAATCATACAAAACTCCATAAAAATCCCTAAAATAACTTACTATTCTAAGTCTAAGTGTTGAAGATGATATATTGTAATTTACTTCAGAAATTGTCACTTTCTTAGATGTGCAAAGTATTTTGAGTTCCCTTGTCCCTTTGTCATATTAATGTTTAACTCTAGTTATTAAATCCCTAGTGAAAATCCTTTATCCTAAGAATATAACTCCTTTTAAATTAATATCCCCAAAACCCCTCTATTATGATTTTAACCAAAGTATTTATTTCCCAATTATTCATTGAAAACCCACATTTTGCGCCCTTTGGTTAAAATATATCATTATGTAATATCTCTGCCCTTATGATAAGTTAATTATATCGGTTAATTTATCATATAATAAAAAACATATATGAGAAAAGCTTTAAACATATGATATGTATGTTTAACACAAAAATATAAATAAAGCCAAAGTTTTAATTCAAACTAAAAAACTTCGGAAAAACCCCATGCCACCATGGCTCATCCACCTGGCATCCCACCCGACACTTTAACCGTAATTAAGACCCGCGCGCAATGTTCCTTACCCCGACCCTTTATAACTACGGGATTAATTAGTTATCAGGACTAATTAATAACCTTTTCTCCACCAATTATGTGCCACCCGGAATGATTAATTAAACACTAATTATGTTGGGCCCGCACGATAAACCCCCACCATCTCCCCGTCCCTTCCACCATCCGATCTCCCCCTCCAAAGATCAACGCTCCACATCAATTCCGCCAGCCGTCCCTTGTCAGAGCATTAACGCGCGGGGGCTTGGTGGTATTGGACTAGTCCTCCGTCCACGTGTCAATGCTCCAATGGAATCGCTGCCCACTCGTTTAATACCACTCTTGTCCATAAGCGGTGCGGGGATTACCGCTTACCGCCCTACCCCTGCCACACGTCAGCTCGTACATTGATGACGTCAGTCCTCGAAAAAATAAAAAATCCCTTTTAACTTGGAAATAAAACAAATTTTCATGTTTTTTATGTCATTTTCGTTATTCTAAAGCGACTGCGCCTTCTGCTGCAAAATTCAAATTTCAACAATGATTGATCGTTCTATCCCATTGTGCCTGTAATTCTACCGGACCGCGTTGTTGGAGCACTTTTCTGCCATTGCCTCGACACTGCGAAACCCACCGCTCTCCAAGAACAGGTATTTATCCTATAGCGCTTCGAACTTCAAAAGAAAGTCTGTTTTCCTTGTTTTCCACTGGATTAGTGATTAAATCTTATCACTGAGATCATTCCCTGAGGTTTTAAACTGTGAATTGTTCCCCTGAAACTGCAATTGTGCTAATTTCCTTCATTTAAATTGAAATCGAGCCCGGCTTGTGAAGAAAACCCAGAAACTTCCGTTTTGAATCCACAAGAACCAAAATGGAAGCCCTGGCAGCCCTGAATGTGACTCCATTGAATGCCCCCCACAGAGAGTTAGAATATTTGCCTTTAGTAGATAAAGATTTTCATATTAAAGACTCGCATTTTGATGAAAGCCCCCTTCTGAGTTATTGTCGCTGCAGAGACGATTATTCGAAGGGGCAAGATGTCATTGGGTTGTGGGAATCCAATCTCCCGAGATATCTCATCCCCTCAGTCATTACTTTCCCAGAAATTATCCACTATTTCCATTCTAACTATGATCCCACTCAAAGAGCTGTAATATCCCCTGACCAGAGTGTTCTTTTCCCCATTACTCCCCAGGCTATCAATGCAATGCTACATTTTGAACCAGATCAAGAACTAGCACCTTTGTCTATGGAAGAATTGATTGAAAAGTCTAATCAATTGACCCCAGAAAAATTGGAGTCCATTTGCCAGAATTTCATGTTGCTTGAACATCAACCTAAGGGACCTCCTCCCTATGGTTTTTATTATTTCACTAAATTGGGAAGGCTCATCCTAAATATGTATCTTTTGTCTTGGGTTTCAATACAAGTGAATATGTTGATGAGATAACCCTGGTTTTGCTGTCTATCTTTACTCCTGGGCAACCTCCTGAAGTTAAATATGACTTTGCTTCTTTCATAGCCAATAAGATCCATGACCAGTTCATGAGGCTAGATGATGAGAAAGTTTTTAAATATTCCTCAGTTATTTATCATCTCATTATCTTTTATCAATCAGAGAAGTTCCCTTTCCCAGTTAAAAAGCTTGATGCCAAGGGAAACCCTAGGTTAGTTATATTTTGGTCTCCCATAATTCATTCTTCCTATGATTCTCCCTATTCCTATAATGAGTTCATCGATCTTTTTGTATATCCTGCAACTACCTTGTTGATAGGAATCCCTCCCCCAAGGCTCACTAATGAAATCAAGAAGACCTTGCAGCTTTCAAGGACTTATAAAGTTGGAGATTGGTATTTATATCAAAACCATTCAGTCATCAGAATCTATGGATGTGAATTACATCCATTCAAGTTGCCAAGATATGTGCCCATGAGACTTTTTGCCTTGGAATACTTCAGGCAGATGAATAATTCAGATGTGATTCATTTTTGTAGTGTGAAAAAGAAAGCCCAACTCAGGATTAAAAGTCAATTAGTTCCCTACATATGCAACTCTAGGGATGCTTTGCGAGAAGCAGAAATTATACTACAAAACCATTGCAAGTTCCAAAGAAGTTTTCGTTGGGTTCCTTATGATCCATTTGGTTTTATCTGTGAAAAGAGAATAAAGAACAAATCATCCCCTTACATACACCACAAGATTCCTGAAATAGAACAGTATGCCAACCAAGATGAATGGGTTGAAGAAACACTAGTTGAAGAAGAAAGTGAAGAAGACAAAATGAACCAAATTATGAAAGATCTTGAGAAGAAGTATGACCTAGAATCTTATGGTCAAGTGTAGGTACCTCACATAGGCACTTCTTCATCAGCAAATCTACAGCAGAGATTACAGGAAGACAGTTCATCAATTGCAGCAGAGTCAAAAGGCAAAGGAAAGGAACCTGAGATACAGGTCATCGAAACTTTAGTTATGGCAGAGAAACCTCAAACCTCCAGAGCACCTGATCAAACACAAGTTTCTCCCATTCAAGTAAATCATCCTGAAATTTCAGGATTACAAACTCCATCCAATGTAGAAATGAGCAAGAAAAGGCATGTTCCAGATACTACTCCTCCCAAAGAGTCCTCAGAGATACATCAAGTCAAAAAACAGAAACCAGATCCACTTCCATATCTGGAAATCATTGATGAAATATTTGATGATGGAAGGGAAGATAGTCAACTAACCGGCACAGTTAGTGAAGCAAACACATGCCAGAAAGGAAAAGCTTTGCAAAAGCAGTTGAGTACTGAAGTATCCTCTTTTAGACCACCAAAAACAGATACAGGGGATATAAAAAGAACCTTCATTAATATAAAGGCAAAGAATGATCCATTGAGAATGAAAGTATATGATCAATATCTGAAAGTGGCTCCACATAATCAGGAAAGGTTAATGTCAGCATTTGACATTTCACAAGGAAAAATGATGATGAGCCACTTCAAGTCCAAGGTGTCAAAACCCATGACAGCAGCTGATTATATTAGAACAAATTTTGAGGTCCTGGCAAAGGACATTCATCCTTTGGACCAGATAGAGCTGCATAAACAAACTGGGGAAATGGTCTATTCCACTCTTACTGATAAGGCCATGGCAGCCCTAAGGTTGCAAGATTCTTTAAATAACACAAGCACCCAATTGCAAATTGAAAAGGCCTCTTCTCAGGCCAAAGATAACAGAATAAAGTCTCTGGAAGACATAATCATTAGCTTGGGTCACAATCCCAAAGATATTAAAAGTATTGAGGCACTGATTAAGAAGAAAGATGATGACATAGTTGCACTGAGAAAGCAGCTGAAATTGCCAACCTCAAGGCATCCCCAGACCCAAGAAGTTTTAAAGGGGAATTCACAAGAAGAGATAATGGAGTTGCTCTTAAAGAAGACTGAGCGACTAGGTGAAACAGAGAAAGGATTGGAACAAGCTTTACAGGAAAAAGAAGCTATCATGCAAGTATCCACCACGGAAGCTACTACAACCACAGGTACTACAACAGCAAAGCAACAAACAGTGCCAACGCAGGTGAACACTTCTGGTTTAAGTTTTGAGGAATTGACAAAACAAATGGAAAGTTTACAATTAAGAGTCACAGAGCTTCAAACCACAAAATTGCAGATAGAAAATTTGGAGCAGAAATACGATACATCTAAGAAGACAGTTGCTAATAATACCAGGGAAATTAAAAGGTTGGGAAGATTAGTTAAGGCTTTAGAAAAAGATCTTTCATTAGAAAAGCCTTTGAAGGAAATAAATGAAATTCTTTGGGGTAATATAATTGAGTTAATAAAAAGTATTTGGCCCTCTGTTCAAGCAATTTTTGAACAAAATGACTTGATTAAAGTAGCTCAGGAAGAAATAAACAGAACAAGAGATGAAATAAGAGGTAGACTTGAGCAGGCCAATCAACTTATTCAATTTTTGAACACCCGAACTAAGCAACAGCTTGCAGTATTAGGAATTGAGGACAGGACCGGCACCATTTTGGAGATAAAAAGAGTTTTCATCAAAAGAACTTTTATGCAGAATTTGGAAAGGAAGTGCTCGGATATTTTGGCTGATATTAATACTTTCAGAGGAAAATTTCAGGTTTTGTTGGACAGTGGGTTACCCAGTCCTATGCTCTCAGAGGACCAGATAATGGACTTGGAAACCTATGTCAAGAAAATAGATATCCATGCTCATAATTCAGCTGCTCATTCTATTAGTATGCCAGAAGCAACGTTGCCAACAGGAAGAAATCTCTATGACAGGTTGAAGAATTTATTTCACCTTGAACATGAAATAAAGTATTTGTTCCCTGATCAGCCCACTTTTTACAAACTCACAGAGGCTGATGAAACGTTGAGGAAACTTAAAAGAACCGTAATAGCACCAGATCAATGGTGGAATGACTTATTGGAAATTGTATGAAATTTATCTTCAGGTTGAGAATTTTATCTTTTTATTATGAAAAGGATAAATAGTAAGAACAGGTTAAAGAGTATCAGTCAAAGAGGTTAAAGAGTATCCGTAGAAACAAAGAGTGTCAAACAAGCTAAAGAATTACTCAAAGGGACAGCATCGAGCCCTATTATAGCACCTGCCTCCAGCACGTCCTCAAAAGCGGGAAACAGCACACCAACAATTACTTTTTGTCCTATTTATGAGACCATTTGTCTCCTTTTTATTGTAACTTACTCATTAGTCACCCACGATTATTGGCTAAGTTAGTGTGATATTTTTTTTAATTATTTCTTGTATAGATAAACCCTCAAAGAGAGTATTAAGGGTGGATTCTAATACTTGGCTGTGACATTGATGTTTTTGGAATAAAAAGTGTTTTGGAGAAATTTATTTGTGGCTTACTGGATGACAATTTGAAGCTCATGACTTTTTGCAGGATTCATGTGTCGGACTGCAGTTCAATAAGTCTTTCTATCCTATGTCTTAAGTTTTATTAAATAAACCCTCAAAGAGAGTATTGAGGGTGGATTCTATTACTTTGCTGTAACATTGAGATTTTCTGAATAAAAGCATTTTGGAGAAATTTATTCGTGGCTTACTGGATGACGATTTGAAGCTCAGGACTTTTTGCAGGATTCATGTGTTGGACTGCAGTTCAATAAGTCTTTCCACCCTTTGTCTTAAGTTTTATATCAGTTTATAATATCATTATGTCCATTTCTGAATAATTTACATAAAGGATTGAATTAGAATTTACTTAATTGTACTCTGATTTCAGATGTGATTGTTCTTAATGTTTTCCTCTAAATTGGTTATAAGCATGAATTCTTAAATGCTCTTGCTTTGCTAATTTAAACATTGTTGATTACTATAATAAAGAATTCTTCATTGCTCTTTGTTTGTAGTCATCTCATTTCTTTCTTTGAACATGGTGAAATATTCTTAGCTGCCTTTCATCCCTTCAAGATCATCCCATCCACTTTAAATTTTAAGGATTGTTCTCTGTCTAGCTATCTTGCCCTGTAAAGCCATCTTGTGTGTAGAATAGAAATCCAGTAAAGCCATCCTTTGACTCCATAGCCCAATGGACTGAAAACTTTCAACCTTACCCTTAGTTTGTGGATTCCACCATTTTTCAAAATAAACTCTTGGATCTATAACTAGCCTAAAAACTTCTAAGAACAAAGATAAATTATAAAGAGAGAGCCCTCTCTGGATGCAGATTGGCTAGATTCTGCATCTGAAGGTTGGTTTGTGGTTACCTCGGGTATGCCACTTTTCTTACAACCAAGAAAGCAGTGCCGTGCTCATCTACAACGAAGTCAACATAGAAATACTCAATGAAAATAATCGAGTTCATATAGACTAGTGGGATTGAACATAAGGATAGTATGCCTTATGTAGCTATGTAAACCCCCTATCTACTTCAACAACATGTCTTGTGATTGCAAATAAACACCTAACATAATTGTTATAGGTAAATTTGGGCATCACTATCGAAACCAATATCAACATCAATTAGGGTCTATCATACTCTAAATTAGTTGCTACATTCCCTAAACAAGTCATCCCATTGATGGTCTTCCTCCATGAAAGTTTCACTGCTTAGATGCTAGTTGAAGTGTTCCATTGAGCCATCAACGCACCCCCATACTGCAGTAAATGCTTTGAAGAGCATCTACCACCATGCAAAGCTATGTTGCAGAGCATCTAGGCCCAATTTAGAGTGCGTTGGTCGACTGGGAACGAATTTTTCATTGGATTCCGGGAATCTTCCCACCCTCTAGTGGCTTCTAGAATTTGTTCCAACTATCACATCATATGATAACTTAGAATATGGACACCATGGAGCCACTGAACCTCTTATCCTCCTATTCCCATGAACAAGGAAAGCTCTTCATCCATTTTTGGAAAAGCTATTCAATGATTCATTAATGTCTAACTACCTTCATCTACTTATAAATTGAGCATTGATCATATTGCACTCTCAAGAATTTGAATTAGTAGAGTTATGATGGTGAGATCACAACCCTTGGAGTTATCATCTGCATGTAATGTTATGTTGCTGGCGTGATGAGGATGGGACTGAAACTGGAGTGAGTTGACATTGAATCGATCCAACTGGTTGTAACTTCTCCTTCTACTTCATAATAAAGATATTTTTTCCTTTCATAATACATGTGTCCATGATGTTATATGTGTATTTTCAAATGCAATCAATTCAATGTGTTTAACATGAATATATCATATGCCTTTATGTCGTTTTATGTCTTTTGTTTTCCATTGCAGGTACCAATCAAGCAAGTTCAGTTCGATTGAGAGCGATGAAAGTGACGAAAGGGAGGCGAGGAATAGCGAAAAGATAACAAGTAGGTATTATTCCCTTATCTATTCATTTAGGAAAAGGTCGATATCTTTCTTCTGTTGTTCTAAGTGTGACCACCACACTTAGGGAAAACATATATATTCGTAGGTTTGATTTACATAGAACAAATTGGCGACCATACTGGGGAACGATGGATCGTCCCTGGTGGTTTTATCCTTGTTTATCAACCTCTAGTATACTTTACTTGATTTATTTCAGTCATTTGAATATGTTTTAGTAAAAAAAGTGTGCTTGATTGTTTTTTAGAGTTTTCGTCTAGCACTAACGCGGTATTGGTGTTGACGAGTGATCTGCATAGAGCGGCTTGGGGACAATGCTCTACAACACTGCTGTCTCCCACTCGGGGGGTGTGTTTCTTATGACCAACCAAAATCTATCATATTTTTCTTTTTCCAATCTATTTTAGTATCATTTTTCACAGAGATTTCAAGTGTCGATTGCCTCTAGGGCTAATTTCCTCTACTGTTCTTGCCCCATGTTGTATGTTTTTTTGATAAATGTTTATTTTTGTTTCTTTATCATTGTAAAATAGCTTCAAAGTTTAAAATTTTACATTTGATCAGTTCTTTATTTTCAGAAAGAGGAATTGTTGTTTTAGTCTTCGTTTCTCTGGAAAGTATTGAATGATTGTTTGTGCATTATAGTTTCTTTTTCTCTGATCTAAACTTAAAATAAATTGAAAAGGAAAAAATTCATTTGCATATGGGGATTGTGAGTGTTGCACTGGAATCGTTAGGGAATTTTCATTTATATGTGCTCAATGTTGATAGCTTACAATATGATTTCTCTATAACTTGTAGCTAAGTTTTTATTGTCGAAAATTCAAATCGAAATGAATGCTTCTCATATTAATTTCATTCTAGGAATGTCAAATGCATATCTTAGAGAACCTGAAAGACAAACTTATAAAGAATATCAACTTAAAATTTATCTGAATTAATCTAAGCAAGCATTGTCACTTAACAATAACTTTTAGAGATCTAGGCTAGAGACATGTTCCGCCATCATTAAACATACAAGTTGTCACTAATTTTATGCGATACATTTAGAGTGTGATACCTCATTCTGCGTACATAAGTATATCAGAGCTCGTCCATGTACCTTCAGGTATATCGAGTGGTGTTCAGGATGCTCTTACTATGCAGTTTCGCATTAGAAAACGCTACTATGGATTGGGCCTCCACGTACCATCGAGTATATTTGGGAGCACAACATTAGGGTTCTTACCATCCACAGGTAACCAAGTCAGCCGCCTTTTACACTATGATACACTGAGCACATCATTCGGGGAGATTTCCTGCACGTACACAAGTCCTTGGTTTACTAGGGTGGTATATTGTAGTTCACAGTTACTTGGTAAACTTTTTGCCTAGCATTACCCTCTTTTTGTTTATTTTTTTTTATATTAAAATCAATCAGAAATCGTGGAATAATATCAACCCTTTCCCCATTTTTCATGTAGGACAGCGAATAAACCACCTTTACCCCCAAAAGGTACACCTATTAGATGAAGGTGAGCTCGTCCTACCAATTTCAATACCTCTGGAACCTTTGGTGCTACATCTTCATCCAATTTACCAGAGTCATTTGATCCTTTGATTACCGAGTCTCGAGTCATTTCAACCAGTCTTGGTTTATCTGCTATTGTTGATATGAAACCCTCATGGTTACCCGAGGACACTTAAGTTCAATCCAGTGAAACGGTAAATCCAGAAACCGAGCTTGTTCAGCTGGATGTTGATCCAAAACCTATTGTTATTTTACCATAACATCTTGATGTCAAATTTGAACAATAAGAAGTTGTTCCTGTGCAACAGTATCATCCTCAGTCATCTGTAACTATTGTGTCTTCCTCTTTACCACAAAGTTTACCACCTAAAATTTATCTGGGGCCTGGTGGTGAAGTACTTCCACCTAGTTTGATTTCAATAGAGGAAGAACTTCAGGAAGAGACAACCCCTTCATCTCCCACTCATTTTGGGTCGAGGCTTCATCTTTATCTGTATTTTCCTCATTTGACCTACTCTGCTCTTGTTGATATTGTTCACTCTCAAGTTCCCGTAGATTATTTGGAGTATTTACTGGTTTATTTAACCATGGATGAGACAGCATCTCAGAATGTACCATCTGGGACAGTTGCGGCAACATCTACTGTTCCTTCATCTTTGATGTTTTCCACGACACCTGAGTCTCATCTTTATGGTGGTATGTCTGTCCCACTGGGGTACCAAGCTTTAAATGAAACCTACTCTGGTGTCTCCTCAAGTCCATGGACTTCACCCATGTTATCATATGGAATTTTATTTGGTTCCTCTCTTACAAGTATTAAACGACCTGATCCTTTATTGACATCATCAACTCAATATCAGGCTGGTCCATCTAATTACCATCCATCTTATGCAGTATCTGTTGGACTCCCATCATATGAAATTTAGTATGTGAAATATCCTTATACTCCATATGTTGGGGGGCAACAGATGTTTGGGCCATATGGAAGTACTCCTTCATTTTTTGGTCAATATTATGCTGGAATGCATGTTTGTCAATGGCGGCCTACTTTTCATGTTCATCCAAAAAAGATTTTGTATCAATATCAGCCAGTTCAATCTGTTTAATTTGTACCTACTATGCATGTTATTACTTCTTTGGGCGGGTCCTTCAACCCTTAACCCTAAAGTTTTGGGTGTACATATTCCGTCTTCCTAGGCTGGTATTAAACAACCATATGTATTGGGAATTTCACAACCACATGCTAGTTTACCCTTTTCAGGAGCTTCTACTGGTCCCTTCTATTCACAACCTAGTCTAAATTATCCTGGCAGGCATCAGTTTTATCAAATCCCATGGCAGCCACAACAACCATTCCAACAATTTTAGGCTTATCCAGGTCCTGGTCAACAAGCCTATCAAGGGTTTGGTCAAAAAACTTACCCTATCTGAGTTACCAATAGCAGAATCCTTATGTTGGTACATAATGGCCTACTACCGAGGCATTCCATCTTACCATGGTTATGCTCAACTTGATCTAAATCGATAGTTGTCGTTTTTTGCAACATTCGAGTTACCTGATTTAAACCGGCTCACTAATGATCCCATTCATTATTTACCCTAGTGGCTAGTGATTCCTCATAAATTACCCTTTGATATTCCAAAATTTAATGGAAATTCTGGAGAAGACCTCTCTACGCATGTTATGACTTATCATTTATGGTGTTCATGAGATTCCTTGAATGATGATTCTATTATACTACATCTTTTCCAATGAACGCTTAGTGGTCTGGCTGTGAAGTGGTACATTGAATTACCATGAGCTTCTTTTGATAACATTATAGCTTTAGCCACTACTTTTTTAGCCCACTTCTAGTTACCCATCAGATATGAAATTGAAATGAAACTTTTGACCAGCTTTAAACAAACAACTGATACTCATATATCAAATCATATACATGAGTGCCGTTGTCATTCTCGAATTGTTAAAACATTTGTTCTTGATCAACTTTTAGCTGAGTGGTTTATAAATTCCTTGTTGCCATTTATCACCAAGGACGTGGCCAAAGGCAATGTTGTGACTAAAGAGCAAGTAATTTCTTGTGCCTAGTATCTGGAATTGATTTATACTCAGTCTGGCATGCTTTATGAAAAGATTCTGAATGCACCGTGAAAGAAATTTATTGTTCCTCCTTCTTCATATTCTAAGGAAATTCATGCCGACGATGGTGTGATTGGTTATGCTAGCACTCCACCAGCAAGACGACCATCTGATTCCACAATTTTTGTTTCAAATCAAACACATATTGCATCTAATCTTGCGTCTTCTTCTAAAATACATGTCGTGTCATCTGACAAAGGAAAAAGTAACAAGCAACCTGGAAGTAAGAAGAAGGGGAAAGATGAGATGAAACAAAATTCACTCCCACAAGAAAAATCATCTGATTCATATGGCTCTTCTCGGAACCCTCATTACGCTTTCTTGATATGTAATGAGGAGAATTTTACACGAGATTGTCCTCACCACTCAGAAGTCTCGAAACTTCTTAAGACTTCTGCTACATCTGCAGTGTTGAAAAATCATTTTCTGAACCCAAAAACACATATGATTGCTATGGATACCACTTCTAGTTCACAAGTGCTTCTGTTAGCTGCCACTAAGCCCAAAACTGATGTTTTGGTGTCTACTTGAAGTAAATATTACAATAACTCTCTGTCATCGTCAAATGGTCGGGCTACAGATCAACCTACTACTTAGACTTTGACTTCATCTGATTCGACTCCACCACCTATTATTCCTGATTTAAAAATAAAGCCACCAAATCGAGTTGTTCATAGATTGAATTTCAACCCTTGAGCTCGTGCAGCTCAAAATTATAATGTTGTCGAAGATTTGGCTCTGTCACATTCTGCTATGTCAACGCTTACGGTTCTTCGGAATTATCCCTCCTAGAAGTAGGATTTTTTGTCGGCAATTGATGGAATCGATTTGACAGATTCTAATCTTTTAGTCTTTAGTCAGACGGGGTATGTGCCACAATTACTAGCACAATTAGAATTTTTCATTCAAGTACATGTCCTAAATCGCCTCATTCATCGGACTATCATTGATGAAGACGCATCTACTTATATTGTGTCTATGATTTGCTAGAAGTCACTTGGCTCGCCGACTTTATCACAATCACCTACGATGTTGAAAGCTTTTGATGGTCGTTCATATAAGCTTTGTGGAATTATTAGTAACCTGCAAGTCAAACTAGGGGGGAAATCAATTACTATTGAAGTTGAGGTTGTTGATGGAACTGTTGACTACAATATACTACTTGGAAGACCATGGGTTTACTCTATGGTTGTGGTAGTATATACTTACTTTCGTATGGTTGTCTTCCCGAAAAGGGGAGAATCACAGTCATTGATCGACTCTCTTTCTTCACCTTCGGTTCCCAGGAAACTGGAAGGGTTCTATTTGTTCACAGACCCTCACCATCTCTTCAGAACATTGATGTAGGACTATTTAAGGATTCTTCCCTAATGGGAACATTTTTCATTACCGTCGCCTGCAACATCGGCGAAAATCACAAAAAAAGAGACCTGCAATATGATATCCTCCACTTCATCTCACTTAAGGAAGATTCCCAATGATTTCGAAATAGCTATGTTGGGTGAAATCATGTCGAAAGAATAACCATGGGAATATTCTCATCAACGATCCCATATTTCAGATTACAATGAAGATAATCCAACTGAACTATATCACCATACAGTCATTGATTTCTTAACGAATTCTATTCCTATCCAAGCCGTCAATTTTGACCAAAACCCATCAAATATCGAAGAAACGATTTCTATCAATATTTCAACCAAACCTAGAGTTGTAGAAAACATTCATGTTTGTGTGTCTTGTTCTCCATCTTAACTTGACACTTACCGCACTCTTTTCATGAATTCCGAGATGTATTCACTTGGTCATATGAGTAAATGCTATGCATCAATTCCAGCATTGTTGAACATTAGATTAAAATGTATCCTGATGTCAAGCTGGTATTACATCGCCTTCTGTTATGCAGGTAAATCCTCTCTGTGGACAGAGATGATCCCTTTAGCCCTAGAGTGGCTCTAGAAACAAAGGGACATGCTAAAGTGTTGCTTCCTAATCATTGAATGAACAAGGGACACGGTAGATCGACCTATCTGGAATCCAACATTGTCATTGTTGATGTAGTAGTGGTGGCCTCTCGCTCCTACCTCGGCAAGTTACAATCCGTTCGCCATTACACTTGGATACCTGCAAAAAGAAAAAGAAACAAGAACATCATACAAGATAAAAAAATTTCATTCATAACTATTAACCAATAAAAGAGGGTTAAACATATTGCGTTAAACAAACATCATAACACAATAGTGCAACCAAATAGTAGTCATGTATAAATGAATAGAAGGAAGAGTTACAACTGATGCTTTGATGTCGCAGTATCCTCTAGCGAGGTTTAGGCGAAGCGCGTCTCAGACACTCGTCAGGGAATTCAGACGGAATGAAGGCATGGACTCAAGCTCTCTCAAAAGTCATGATGTCTAATTCTCCAAGTTCAGCTATTCAGTCGTTCAGCTAGCTTGTTCTAAGAGAGATATTCTCTTTTATAGAGGAAAAGGAGGAGGTTAGGATCCCTACAAAGGTGGGAGAGAGGCCTATCCTTTAGGGAGTTCCATAAGAGGTGGAAGCCATAAACCTAAAGGAGGCAGTCCATGTTTTATCATTTCAACCACTCCCAATGACTCATCCTCGAGGTGGTTGGAGTGGAATCTCTGCCTCTATTTTTAAAAAACATTCCATAACCAACTTGGCCTAGGTGGCAAACTAGGACAGAGTGCCATCTGGCATGAGCCCAATGTTAATTTTCCTCTTCGGCGTGAGGGCATAATTTATTACCCACGCCAAGGCAAAAACAAGGGTTTTTGAGTCTCTGCTCAGGGAATTGTCAACAAGAGGAATGTTACTCTCATGTAAAGGGCACAATGATGGTTTTTGCAAGGCATGAAACTGCTTATTGGTCATAGAAATGACCCTTCAATGGGTGAGATAGGGATTGCAGGGACAGTGACAAAATTATTTGTAACAAATGCCCCCTAAAGCATGAGGTCCGAGGGAAAGGGAGGGGCGAAATGCTTTATGAGAAAGAGTTCGAACCAAACATCACTGTCAGAGAACATAAAATTACGAATACAACTAATATATTTGATACATGAACATGTGGTATGGGTGTAGCCATCCATAATATAGTATATAAAAACTGAGATCCGAGGTATGGATGCAGCCATCCAGCAATAAGGATCAACAAATAGACTCAGGTATGGTCGCAGCCATCCAATCAAAAGAGTCATGTAATAAGTCATGATAATCTACCAAAATCTGTAGCCTGGATTTTATCAGACAAAATTCTGGGTCTTGCACTCTATATCAACCCGAACAAGTACAAATTCAAGCATGCGAATATATGAGTTGAAGTCAAACATGCAAGAAAATCATCTGATTACTAGCCAATGATGAAATCTGTTAACAGGCATGAGAGAAACCACCAATAATGAAAATGGCTCTCAAGGTACAACTGGTACAATCCAGGAATGTGAACTGTGATCTAGCGTTGAACATCTGCAGAATCACTCGACCAAAGGCCAATGATGTGGACCTTGCGTCGAATGCTAAAAACCTGCCATTAAGGCATGCAAGCTCCAAGGTACCAAGATAGAGTCTCTTTTTCAAATTCCTGGATAATGAGCTGAAGTCAAGAAGAAGTGACTTGATCGAAGGTGGGCCATAATGTTTCCCACATCATCAATACGAGATAGAGGAACATGATAGTAGTGAAAGAGGACCAACAAAGAATCAGTGAGAGGTTGAAAAATACAGAGGCAAACTTCTCTTGAACATATCAGCAGCACGACACTGGATTCTAAAGTATTTGACATCAAAGGATCTAAGGTCACGACGACATGGGAACGAGCGAATGAGAGGTTAAAAGAGATTACCAAAATCCATGGAGGAAAAAATGATGAAATGAGATGTCCCCAACCCGACACAAATGCAGACAAGTGCCATGTTCAAGAGCGACATCCTACCAACATAACTAAAACTTGGTTCCATTTCCCACCACCATTTCTAGCGAGTACCCCAATTATTTTTTAAAACAAGCTTGAAGGGGATAGCATATGCTTGTGCTGTAAGTTTGTCCTTCGGATAAATCCAACCTACTACATTTTACGAGCCCTAGGAAGGAGGAAATCAAGTAACGTCATGGTGGCGAAATCTGATGTCATCAGGGTTTAACGAGTCCAACAAAGGGAGAACTCGACATATTTTCATGTTTAGAGAGTTTGAAAAGAATGCAGAAAAGAAAACTCCATCATGACCCTTTTTGTAAATAGTCTCTCAGACCCGAAAAGGTAGAATTTTTTTTTGAAAGAACCTCTTAGTCACGATAGGCTAAGGTGTTCCTTTTTTGAAAATAATCTATCCTAGCCTGAAAAAGGGGTAAATGTATACTAGGTAGATATCGCTTTGAAGCCATTTAATGAGTTCAAAATGGCAAGAGTCTTGGCAATCTTTTCAATTTTAGAGAGTCAGAAAAGAGCTTAAAGTTGACTCCTCCTGGAGGAATGAGTGGTATAAAGGATAGCAACTGGTTCTTGTGATGGTGGTGTTAGCCACCTATAATATTTTTTATACCAAAAGGTGGCTAAGACTTTTTGAGCCTCCAAGGAACAAAGTTTATCACTAAAAATTGTTGGCTCTTGAAGGCTCCTTGAAGGCCTCATACCTCTGTCCAAAATCTTCATTTTTGTTCCCATTTTATACTTAGAAATCCTGCTGAAATCACGAGAAGAAACTGCTGAAAGACCTTCATCTTCCCCCTTTTCCCAAAGCTAACCTTCATTTTCTCCCCTTTTTCTCCATGAAAACTCCCTTGTTTTCATAAATCCTTTTCTTCCATTTATGAAAATCTCTTTTCCATAGTTAAAAACCCATTCTTTAACTATACTGAAACCCTTTGAAAACATTGAAAAATCAATATCATATTTTCTATGTATTGGACTTAAGCCCCCTTCGGCCAAGTCCCTAACCCTTTTTATCCATGTGCCCTGACGCCAGAACCTGGCGCTGAGCCAGTCGGGCGCTTATCCGTTTTAACAAATTTTCCGCCCCGAAAATATTAAAAAATCTTTGTTATTTGTGAAATTTGGGGTTTTATTGTATTTATTATAAATTTTTCTGCCAGAGCAATTTTTCAATAAACTTACACCATCGATCTCAGTCCATAGATCGACGGTGCGGAGCGCGTCTTGCCGTGGTCCCCACCGCCCGAAAGCCGGTTGCCCGAAACCGGTGGTATCCATCGCACTGCCTTCGGGCAAAAGGTTGTTTTCCCCCGACGGCCAGCGATTACATTCACTTGTTGCCACGTGTCCCGTGTACTATTTTCAAAACCGTCATCCATCTGCCATCCATCGCGCATTAACGTTCGGACCGGGATGCCTAGCGATATCGCTCTCCACTGTCTGATTTGGGGCAGGCCATCCAACGGTGATCGCTCACCAAAGATGCCTGACAACTAACGAAGGTGCCCATGCGATAACCGGGCTATGGCGCGACGGAAAATCAATCTCCGCCGTCGATATAATCTGCAGATCGATGGTCCATATTCCATCGCCCGATTCCTCCGTTTGACTTTCAACCTCTGCTCCTGACCGTCGATCTCTGTGCAATCGACAACTCAGATTCAATCTTCTTTCGCCCATTCCACGATCTCTCCCGATTGATCCCGACCGTTGGATGATGCTTCCTCCAATTTTCCTTTTGAAGCAGTCAAACTATTTTATGCAAAATTTTATAACATTTTTCGTATTTTGCAGGGTTTCAATGATTTCTTTGCTACGTCTGAAGAAACTACGAAGGTTGAGGGTGACGATCCTGCCGCCTTCGATTTACCACAAGAAATCACTTGTGGGGTTTAAAATTCACGTTTATCAATGATTAATGAACCATTGACGCCTTATGAACCTTGCACAGCCTTGCACAATAGCAAAGAACATAGCAGATCGGGCACAGAAAAAGAGTATCAGTGTCGAAGACCAGAATGCACCAAAACAGAGGATTAAGAGACAAATGTGTGGGGATTATACCTAAGATTTCTATCAAGAGCCTAATCCCCGAATTAAGACATATTTTACAGAAAAACTAAAGTGTTTTATCAAGCAGGGATGCCTCCACCGCCATAATCTGGGGAAAATTGATTCCTCAGCTACCATAAGAGCCACCTGCTGCCTCAAACATTTCAAACAGAGGCTGAAGTTATTGAAGAAAATCGGATATTCGCCTCCAGCACAGCCAAGAAGTTACTTCTGCAAAGAAACTTAATAAGTAAAATATCTGAGGAGTTATTCCACAGAGAACACAGAGCCTCAAAGTCAAATAAGATCCCACTGAGCTTAAATCATAAATGTAAAATAGTTAATACAGAGAACCACTTGTAAAATTCTTCATCGAGCCCCTCAAAAGGCCAAGAATTCCTGAATCTGTATTAATTTCCTTGAGAGATCTTTTATCAGATCCCACCTCCTCATCCTTATATAAATACTTCTGTAGAAGATGAGAGGTTGGTTGGTTTTTGTTTGATCACAAGCTGTAATATTGAAGCTCTCTGAAATCAATACATAGTCCTTTGAAGTTGAAGAACAAATTGAAGTTTTGGAGATCTTGATGAGGTTGGTGCACGTTTGTTCCTGAGAAGGCTCTATCATTGGATTCATGAGCTTGGATGTTGGTGAAGTATTCTAAACTATTTCATGTTTTTCCCCTGTTTTCATTATGTTCCATAATTTCTTACTACAGTAGGATAGAAAGTATTAGGCTAAGAAATGACTCTTGGAAGCACCTTAGACCTGTTCATCCTTCACTGTTTTATGTTTTCTTCTGCTGAAGTATTTTAGAGGCTTTAATCTTTCTCTTTAGTCTTCATGCTTGTTTATTTCCTTAATAGTCTGAATAGTTGGTTTCATCATGATTTATGGTTCTCCCTGCTTGTCTGTTGCCACTTAAAAACTGTTATTGAAGTCTCCCTTTGAATTTCTTTGCTTATAGTGAATCAGAGAGGTCTGTTTTGATCTTTCCCTTTGTTCTCACTTAAACAGTTGGCTTAAAGGTTGTTATAATTATGGTCATAGATGTTTTTAGGTGTTCCCTCTTCTATGACTGTAGTTATCAGTAAATCTTATATGTTTTCTAAGTCATTTAGAATAAAATATTTGAGGAAATAGGGTGTTCCCCGAATCTTAAATTTTACTTTGAAAGTTGTTTTGAAATCATTGTTTTCTTAAAGGTGTGATTTGTAGAATTTATGGTTAGCCCTGTCTATCAAAGAACTCTTTATTGTTTCAAATTATGCTTTCAAATTCCCTTTGTTGAGAATTAATATTCTCTTTCCAAATCATTAATGTTCATTCCATTCCAAAAACAAAAGGATCCTGTGGCCAAGTTAGATTTTCCCTTTGATATCCCATATCCTTTGATAGGTATGTTATGACCTCTTCTTGACTCCATTGCCCAATGAACCAAATGTTTCTCCATTCTGTGTATCTTTCCTAGACCTTTCATGTTCTACTGTATCAATTCCATCCAACCAAACAAAAAATTATATGCACTTAATAACTAGTCTAAAAACCAATACTCTAAGCACACAAGATAAACCTTTGCAAACAAACTTTGAGAGATCCCTCTCTGAGAGTAGGAGGACTAGATCCTGTAACTCTAAAGATTGGTTCTGATGTTGCCTTATCTTTTGATTTTCCAAACTATCAAAACATGGGACACCAACATAATGGCGATCACGGTGGGACCGAGTTCATAGTTGCCTAGCAAGCTCTTATAAACTCATTAGTCTTTCAAACAACCATAGAAACTTAGAAAAACCCAAAATATTTCAGTTTGGCTTTATAATAAATATGGTGGTGGAACCATAAAACATTTTACCTTCACAAAAGCTAAAAATTTTCCACCTGGTGACTTCACTGGCCTCCAGTAGGTCTGTTACCCTTGCAGTCCTTGTAGACTCCCTTGGGAATGCATTGAGCAATCTCAATGATGCTGTTGGTGGAAAACAAATTTCAAAATCTTCCACCTGGCGACTCCACAATCCCAAAAGACCTAATAACTCTACTGGCAGAAGACTCTGAACTGGTTAGAAATATAGAGTGACCTCAAACACAAAATAAACCATTACAAGACCTATACAATGAGAAATATATAGATGATGATCAAGAATTTATAGAATAAGGTGAGAAAAACTATAGAGAAAACAATAAAGAAAAATTGTTGGTCGTGATGGAGAAAATGGTGAACATGCTTGGGAAAAGATTGGAAAAGTATGAGGCTAATTTGAATATTGATGATCTATAGCAGCCCATGCTCCTTTCAAATCAAGAACAAACCCAAACATTACAAGATATGTGCGTTGAACAAGATTACAAAGAAATCAATGAAGAAGGTTGTCAGGAAATTCCTAGTTATCTACCTATTTCTTGTACCATGCTATTAAGAGAACTCCATAACCAGATTGCAAAAACTAATAGTGAACAGTGCCTTGAGGAAAACATAAGCCATTTTGAACCCAAAAAATCTGAATTAGGATAAGAGACAACACAACCAGAGTCTCTTCCTTATGTTATGAATCATTTCAGATTATTAAAAGAGGATGGCATCCTGACAATATACTTGAAACAATTCATGAACCTTAACGTGAAAGTGACTGCCATGAAAATCATGAGGTGTTGTTTGAAAATGAGATAGACCAGGAAAAACAAGAAAAACCTCAATGTTCCCCTGCAAACTCAAATGGAGTTCCATTAGAAGAGGCTCATCAAGACCGCTGTGATTTTGTCCTAAGCAAAAAGACAATTCCTTCTCTCTTAACAGAAGAAGAGATTGATCTAATTTTAAACAGACAGCCAACCCCCAAACCTCCATGTGAACAAAACACTTCTGCTCATCGACTTACTAAACCTTGTTTTCTTGAAACAGAAAATAAACTTGTAGATAAACTAAAAGAGCAAACTGATAACCCAATATGCTTGATTGGTGAAATTGTTTATACTAATGATTTTTCAACTTCTGATCAAACTGATGATGACGATGAGCTTCAAATGGAAATTGATCATGTAGGGCAACCAACAGTCGATTGGTATCATGAATTTCATTATCATCAGCTTGAGAGCAGCAATCAGCCAATCCAATGCATCAGCAATAGCTTTCACATAATTGGGAATCAGCTATCTATTAGTTGTAATGTTGGGGTTGAGAAGAAAGAGGAATTTCTTGAACAGGATGCATATAAGGAACCTCCTCCTGAAAGGGTTGAGGTAATAAGAGATACCCCTACTCAAGAACATGATGATCTCTTCACAAAGCACAGTCCATGGAATCAGAGCATACCACAACTACAAGAGGACAACACTGTAATATATGATGAAACCTCTAGTTTAGATGATAATGAAGATGAGGAAGTTTTTCTTTCTCATAAGTATATTTTCCTTAATCCAGTGGAGAAATAAGAGATGATCCTGGTTGAAACATGTCTTCCAAATACTCTTAACCAGGCATTATTTCAAGATCCCTATGCTCATTTCTTGAAAATCTTCGAAGAAGGGATAAAGGTTATTAGGAGCAGGATATTACCAAAAGCAAGAGGATTATTTAGCACTGCTGCTAAAAGACAAAAAGAATGGGAGTGGCCCTATTTGAGCAGCCTGCCCAAGAAGATGAAGAGGGACCAATCATGGAATCATTTGTTGGATTGGTTGTACTGGAAAAGAGAGTTCATTAGCTAAAACATGTAAATGTTCCAAGTTAGATTAGGTTAGATAGGAAAGCAATAAAGCTCAGCTTTGAGCATTTAGTTAGTTTTTGATTTTTGTCCTGTAAGAAAAAGAAAAATCTAAAAACAGTAGAAAAGAGAAAAGAGGGTAGATTGACAAAACAATAAAGGTACAGCCCCATACCAAAAAAGAGAAACAAATTTGAAAGTGTGCAAGCTTAAATGCCACTCCTGAAAAACACACTCCTAGTTAGTCAAATAGCCTAATCTTGACTAATTAGTTTTAAATTTATTGTTGATAGGATAGTGAATTCGATTTACCAAACTGTTTAATCTTGGCTTATCAATAGTTAGATTAGGATAGAAATCAAAGGTTCAAACATGAACAAAACCTGAACCTAAGTTTCCAAAAGAGATGACTCAAATTTGTTTTATTTTCTGAGTCGAAGGATGTAAAAGATCTGGTTCTAATTAGCTCAAAATCTGAACCAGAAAGAAAGGAAGAAACAACTCAAAAAAGAGTCAAAACAGAGCTGTAAAAGGAAGGAGGAAGTGCTTTAAACTTTCAGATTCTCAAGCCTTCCATTTTGATTTAATTTTCTGCAAAATAAATGTCTATGTGAAGATTGTTTTTATGCCATAGACCAACATCAAGTTAGACTGTTCAATCCTAACTTGGATGCTTTTAAATTTCCGTTGTAGAATTTAGAGAATGAAAGTCTGTTGGACAGTTTAATCCCAACAGATGGTAGATTAGGTAGAGAAGCATCTGAACTCAACTGTTTAATATGATTTCAGGGAGAAATAAGGAGTAGAAATAGATTAGATTTCCTGCTTTCAAAAGAATAAAATGTTGTGAATAGATTTTGCCAATCCAAGTGCACTCTAATCAAGAAAAAATGTTAGATCAGTAGGATTGGGTAGGTAGAAAGCTGATAAAAAAATCCATTGTTTTCCATGGCTGTTAGCATTTCCAGAGCAAAATAAGATAATTCAATCAAAGAAAGGCAGCCCAATGAATGAGGCAACTGATCAGCCTCCCAGAAAATGCAAGTCTAAGAGTTCTTGATACCTTAAAGAAGGCACCATCCCCAAGTGGAGCCACTGTTAGCCACCTATAATATTTGTTATACCAAAAGGTGGCTAAGACTTTTTGAGCCTCCAAGGAACAAATTTTATCACTAAAATTTTTTGGCTCTTGAAGGCTCCTTGAAGGCCTCATACCTCTGTCCAAAATATTCATTGTTGTTCCCATTTTATACTTAGAAATCCTGCTGAAATCATGAGAAGAAACTGCTGAAAGACCTTCATATTCCCCCTTTTCCCAAAGCTAAGCTTCATTTTCTCCCCTTTTTATCCATGAAAACTCCCTTGTTTTCATAAATCATTTTCTTCCATTTATGAAAATCGCTTTTCCATAGTTAAAAACCCATTTTTTAACTATACCGAAACCCTTTGAAAACATTGAAAAATCAATAAAAATTCATATTTTCTATGTATTGGACTTAAGCCCCCTTCAGCCAAGTCCCTAACCCTTTTTATCCATGCGCCCTGACGCCAGAACCTGGCGCTGAGCCGGTCGGGCGCTTATCAGTTTTAACAAATTTTCCGCCCCAAAAATATTAAAAAACCTTTGTTATTTGTGAAATTTGGGGTTTTATTGTATTTATTATAAAGTTTTCCGTCGGATAAATTTTTCAATAAAATTACACCATCGATCTCAGTCCACAAATCAACGGTGCGGAGCGCATCTTGCCATGGTCCCCACCGCCCAAAATCCGGTTGCCCAAAACCGGCGGTATCCATCGCACCGCCTTCGGGCAAAAGGTTGTTTTCCCCCCGATGGCCAGCGATTCCATTCACTTGCTGCCACGCGTCCTGTGTACTATTTGCAAAACTACCGTCCATCTACCGTCCATCGCGCATTAACGTTCGGACCGGGATGCCCAGCGATATCATTGTCCACCGTTCGATCTGGGGCGGGCCATCCAACGATGATCGCTCGCCAAAGATGCCCGAAAATTAACGAAGGTTCCCACGTGATAACCGGGCTATGGCGCGACAAAAAAACAATCTCCGCCGTCAATCTGATTTGCAGATCGATGGTCCATATTCCATCGCCCAATTCCTCCGTTTGACTTTCAACCTCCGCTCCCGACCATCGATCTCTGCGTGATCGACGGCTCAGATTTAATCTTCTTTCGCCCATTCCACGATCTCTCCCGATTGATCTCGACAGTTGGATGATGCCATCCAATGGCCATGCTTCCTCCACTCATCCTTTTGAAGCAGTCAAACTATTTTATGCAAGATTTTATAACATTTTTTGTATTTGGCAGGGTTTCAACGATTTCTTTGCTATGTCTGAAGACATTATGAAGGTTGAGGGTGACGATCCTCCCGCCTTCGATTTACCATAGGAAATCACTTGCGGGGTTTAAAATTCACGTTTATCAATGATTCATGAACCATTGATGCCTTATGAACCTTGCGCAGCCCTGCACAACAGCAAAGAACATAGCAGATTGGGCACAGACAAAGAGTATCAGCGTCGAAGACCAGAATGCACCAAAACAGAGGATTAAGAGACATATGTGTGGGGATTATATCTAAGATGTCTATCAAAAGCCTAATCCCCGAATTAAGACACAGTTTACAGAAAACCTAAAGTGCTTTATCAAGCAGGGATGCCTCCACCACCATAATCTGGGGCAAATTGATTCCTCAGCTACCATAAGAGCCACCTGTTGCCTCAAACCTTTCAAACAGAGGCCAAAGTTATTGAAGAAAATCAGATATTCGCCTCCAGCACAGCCAGGAAGTTACTTCTGCAAAGAAACTTAATAAATAAAATATCTGCGGAGTTATTCCACATAGAACACAGAGCCTCAAAGTCAAATAAAGCTTCCGCTAAGCTTAAATCATAAATGTAAAATAGTTAATACAGAGAACCACTTGTAAACTTCTTCATTGAGTCCCTCAAAAGGCCAAGAAGTCCTGAATCTGTATTAATTTCCTTGAGAGATATTTTATCAGATCCCACCCCCTCATCATTCTATAAATACTTATGTAGAAGATGAGAGGTTGGTTGGTTGTTGTTTTATCACAAGCTGTAATATTGAAACTCTCTTAAATCAATAGATAGTATTTTGAAGTTGAAGAACAAATTGAAGTTTTGGAGATCTTGATGAGGTTGTTGCACGTTTGTTCCTGAGAAGGCTCTATCATTGGATTCATGAGCTTGGCTGTTGGTGAAGTATTCTGAACTGTTTCATGTTTTTCCCCTGTTTTCATTATGTTCCATAATTTCTTACTACATTAGGATAGAAAGTATTAGGCTAAGAAATGACTCTTGGAAGCACCTTAGACCTGTTCATCCTTCACTTTTTAATGTTTTCTTCTGCTGAAGTATTTTAGAGGCTTTAATATTTCTCTTTAGTCTTCATGCTTGTTTATTTCGTTAATAGTTTGAACAGTTGGTTTCAGCATGATTTATGGTTCTCCCTGCTTGTCTGTTGCCACTTAAAAACTGTTATTGAAGTCTCCCTTTGAAGTTTTTTTCTTATAGTGAATCAGAGAGGTCTGTTTTGATCTTGCTCTTTGTTCTCACTTAAAAAGTTGGCTAAAAGTTCGTTATAATTATGATCATATATGTTTTTAGGTGTTCCCTCTTCTATGACTGTAGTTATCAGTAAATCTTATATGTTTTCTAAGTCATTTAGAATAAAATATTTGAGGAAATAGGGTGTTCCCCGAATCTTAGATTTTACTTTGAAAGTTGTTTTGAAATCATTGTTTGCTTAAAGGTGTGATTTGTAGAATTTATGGTTAGCCCTGTCTATCAAAGAACTCTTTATTGTTTCAAATTATGCTTTCAAATTCCCTTTGTTGAGAATTAAAATTCTCTTTCCAAATCATTGATGTTCATTCAATTCCAAAAACAAAAGGATCCTATGGCCAAGTTAGATTTGCCCTTTGATATCCCATATCCTTTGATAAGTATGTTATGACCTCTTCTTGACTCCATTGCCCAATGAACCAGATGTTTCTTCGTTCTGTGTATCTTTCCTAGACCTTTCATGTTCTGCTGTATCAATTCCATCCAACCAAACAAACACATATCTGCACTTAATAACTAGTCTAAAAACCAATACTCTAAACACACAAGATAAACCTTTGCAAAGAAACTTTGAGAGATCCCTCTCTGAGAGAAGGAGGACTAGATCTTGTAACTCTAAAGATTGGTTCTGATGTTGCCTTGTATTTTGATTTTCCAAACTATCAAAACACAAGACACCAACAGGTGGAACTGCTCAGAACAAGTAAAGGTTAAGAGGCTGTCTAACAAGACCACTCATTGCAGCGGTTCCTTAGGAATGGGTAAAACAATCAAGTGAAGGCATATGATCAGACAAGCAGATGGTGACGATGGAATGAGAAAACCAAGGCTCATATAGAAAAATAGGCTGATAAAATGGCAATCACGAGAGGTAAAATAAGAATGGTTTCATTTTTACACAAGCTTGAAATCAGGAAACTCTGCTTGAGGTTGGTTTCATTTTTACACAAGTTTTAAACAGAAACAAACTACGCTTGAAACCGGTTTCATTTTTACACAAGCTTGAAATGGAAACAAACTATGCTTGGGATTGGTTTCATTTTTACACAAGCTTGAAACAAAGATAAACTATGCTTGAAAAAACAAGGAAAAATGGGCATGCCCTCAACATGGTGCATGGTGATTCAATTCGAGGTACATGCCCCCCAAGCTTTAGTGCATTCACCGGAGTATACTGCTAGTTACTTACAGGTGGATGGAATGAAGGTTCAATTACGAGATCAAGAGAAAGACTCAACTATATTTTACGAGATCGTATCAAATAATTGAATTGATAAGGAACATGTTCCATTGTTTTAACGAGGTTGACACATTAAAAGAACTATCCTCGTGACCTAATTAATTTTTTTAACGAGGTTGGCATAGAAGACAAACTATCCTCGGATGATATTGTTTCATTTTTTAAGGAGCTTGACACAAGAAAATGAACCATGCTCTGACCAGCTTGCTTCATTTTTTAAGGAGCTTCATACAAGAAAACGAACCGTGCCCCGAAGAGCTTGTTTCATTTTTTAAGGAGCTTGACACAAGAAACGAACTATGCTTCGATGGCCTTGTTTCATTTTTTAAGGAGATTGACATAAGAGAATGAACTCTGCTCCGAAGAGCTTGTTTCATTTTTTAAGGAGCTTGACACAAGAAAATGAACTATGCTCCAATGACCTTTTCAGGTTGAATAAGAAGTCATGGATTCCAAGAGTTTAGCATCTGATGGGAGAAAAACATCTTGAAAATCAGGACCCAATTCCCCTAGCAAACGATGCACAATGGCACTATCACTGAATGCGGGCACAGGACAGGAAGTCACATAATTTACCTGTGGCAGGGGAGATACAACCGATGGATAAAGACCCAGAAGGGATTATGGTGGACCATATGTCGCATCAGGACCAAAGAATGAAAGTTTATCGATGGTCACGATCTGACCTTTGTGTGGAAAATAGATCACACAAAAGAGGGAAGAGACAAGCGCTCCCATGACATAAGTATAGTTGTGCCCCAGGAGTAAATTAAAATCCAAGGGGCCTAGAAAAACCATCACTTCCATATTGACAGTTTTCCCTCCCAAAGTAATAGGCAACTTCGGAAGGATCCCTAATGGTTGACTGGTTACTCTGTTAAAAGCCAACAGATTTTGCATAACAGGCACAAGCGGTGGAGAACCAAAATATTTCCAAGTAGTTGAAGAAATAATACTAACAGATGTGCCCTCATATATAATCGTGCTAGGTATGACCACACCAAAGATTTGTACTGTGATCTCAAAAGGCACATAAGAAGGAAGGTAGTATCTTGCGAATCGACTCCAATAGAAGGAAGTGACCAAAGTACTTGGAGGGGGTACCATTGAACAGAGATGGTCATCCTCTGGTGTTACCAGAGCAAGAGGAGCATCCTCTTGGACCTCCATCATGGGAGCAAGAGGAGCAACTTCTTGTGTCATAGGGACGGGAGGATATTTCTCTAAGTCCGAGGAATCTAAAGAAACAAGAAGAACGTGGGGGGTTTGTGAGCCACTCTCGATGGAAAATATCTGATGAACCACGGGAAGTGTCTGATCAATAGATTCCATGACCAATGGTTGGTCAGGAATGGATTCGTGATTTTTAATTTCCGAGGGAACGAGATCGACCAAAGATGACTCTTGACCGATCATTGAATCAACTAGTGGAGGACTCGAAGAAAGTTTCGGGTAACCAGCCGAAAGGCAGGGTGTAGAAACAGTAGGGTTGTCGAACACTCTCTTGGCTACATCCATGTACGGACAAAGTTGAATGGTATGATACCCTTCACACAAGTTATAGGGATTCGTAATCTTACATTATTTCTTATGATTCTTATCATGGCTATTTGAAGATGTGCCACCAATATGACTTCCAGAAGCCAAAGGAAACAGCGGACGACCATCGGACCATGCTTCAAGTACCTTGGGAATGACAAGGCAGTCTCGAAGAAGATGGTCACCTTTAAACAACATGCAAGGGAATTTGACTTTCCATGGAAGGTTGGATGGTTTATCAAGGGAAGGTTTCTTAGGCGCAACAGCTGCAGCATTAGCCTTTCGCTTATCTGACTTCTTCTTTTTCATATTCTTCTTCTTCTTCTTAGCCACCTAGTTACTAGAATCCAGATTTTCACCAGGCAAAGTAGAAGAGGAGGACGAAGAAATAGGCGAAGAAGGGGACAGGTCCACCTTAGAATCAACGTGATGTTGTCCAGATGGAGGAGACGGTTGTACAGAGGGAGGAATACTTGAGACCATAGATATCGAGAAAAACCAGACAAGAAAACCAATAGTTAACCCGGGAAGGGATAATGTTGCCATATAAGGAGAACCAACATTCCCAAAAGCAGGAAAAGGATCGGGATTCCCTTCGGAGGGGATTCCTTGGTTGGTAAACTTCGAAAATGTTGCCATTGGAAACAACCATAAAAAAAAACGCAAAGGAAGATAAATTTAAGCAGGAATATTTCGTGGGCAGTTAATTTTTTAGGACATTGAAACAAAACTCTATTGTTCAATATTTTAAGAGTCGAGAAATAGGAAAAAGGTGACTCTATCACTTTCAGGTTAAAGCGAGCGTGAAAGGACAAGCGCTCGATGATCTCTTCTCTTTTTAAAGAGTCACAAAAATCTCAAAATGTCTACTTTGGTAATCTAAGAAAGAGGGTGTACCAAGTTTTCGTGAACTGCCATATACACCTTGGTGATCAAATGAAAGAGAAATGACAAAGGAATTTCCGTACGTGCAGGTAGTCTCACCGAATGCTGTGTTCGGTGTATCACGATTACAAGGTGGTAGACTCGGCTTCCTATGGATAAGATGATTGCAACCTAGAAGGGTCTCCATTTATATACTCGATGGTACGGGGAGAGCAAGTCCGTACTAGCGTTGTCTAAAGCCAGGTGGCGAACGACAACTAATAGGTTTTAAGACACCGAAAAAAGTCTCTAGCCTAGACCACTAAAAATGTTTCGTTAGGTTTCAATGCTTCCTTAGGTTAATTAAATAAGTTTAAAAGTTGATCTTGGATTACGTTTCAGTTTCAAGGTCCTATCGATTTTGGATCTCAAAAATCCCTTAATGCAAGCTATATGAAAATGAACATCATTTCCGATTCAATGAATGCTAGTTATGAGAAGGATAGATATATTTCAAACAAAAATCAAATAATGAGATTATGTGAAGAAATCCACTAATTCATCTAGCATAAAATGAAAATGAAACTCTTTCCTAGATAATCAGATGCTAGTTATGCAAAGAGTATTTCACTTTCAATGCAAAGAAAGAATGGAAATTTTTTATTTTTTTTTCAATGAAAAGAAGCACATGATGCAATAATTACATGACAAATGAAAAAAACACTAGCTTAAGTGTTGCGTAGGAATCGAAATTGAATGACTCAATAAAACATGAAACAAACACATGAAATCACTCAAACTAATGTCACAATCTTTCAAACCAAGAGACAGTTTTCAAAATGATACAAAACAAGAAATGTAATCTATGCTTGGAGTAAAAGGGCAAAGAACCAATTGAGAAAACGAAATGACTCTGAAACCAAGGCAATCAATCAAAATATCAAGAAAAATAAGTGCAATCAAGCCACAAACGGGTCTGACAACAATCAAAACGACTCGATTTTTGAAGAGAAGGCTTAGTGCACAAGGACACCTAGAAACCCTATGGCCTCAATTGACACTAATAAGAATATGGACAAACAACTGAGAAAAGCAAGTCGACAGTAATTAAAACAATCTTGAATGCATAATCATGCATAAAAAATAACCCATAAGCAAGCACAATTGACCAAAATACTCATCAAGGAGGTCAAACCAATTCCTACAGGGGTTGGTGCGACTATAAGGCTATAATCTATGCCATACAGGGGTTGGCGCAACTCAAAAAAGAGCAACCTGCGATAATTGGCGTGACTGTTCAGAGAAAAACCACGCCAAGCCAGGTAACTATGGAAAAAATAGGAAACGCCAAAATCTAATGAGCAGAGGTCAATCTTGACACTTTGTACCTGAACAAAGGATGAAAACTAAAAAAGAAAACCAGAAAAGATAGACAACTAAAGCAATAATTAAAACTGACCCTACAAAATGAAACGACAAACTCACATTGATCCCCAGTGGAGTCACCAACTTTTTATGCAGGTAAATCCTCTGTGCGGACAGAGACGATCCCTCTAGCCCTAGGGTGGGTATATAAACAAAGGGACACTCTAAAGTGTTTCTTATGATTGAATGAACAAGGGACACAGTATATCGACCTACCTAGAATCCAACGTTGTCGTTTTTGTTGTAGTAGTGGTGGCCTCGACAAGTCACAATCCTTTCACCATTACGCTGGGATACCTACACAAAGAACAAGAAACAAGAACAACATACAAAATAACAAAATTTTATTCATAATTATTAACCAGTAAAAGAGGGCTAAAAATATTGCGTTAAACAAACATCATAACATAATAGTGGATCCAAACAGTAGTCATGTATATAAATGAATATAAGGAAGAGTTACAACTGATGCTTTGACATCGCAGTCTCCTCCAACAGGGTTCAGGTGAAGTGCGTCTTAGATGCTCATCAGGGAATTCGAACGGGATGAAGGCATGGACTCAATATCTCTCAAAAGTCATGGAATCAAGCTTCCTCAGTGTAATTCCTTCTTATTCTATCTTCTCTATTCATTCAGCTATAGTATGTATAATTCTCCAAGTTCAGCTATTCAGCCGTTCAGCTAGCTTGTTTTTAGAGAGATAGTTTATTTTATAGAGGAAAAGGAGGAGGTTATGATCCCTACAAAGGTGAGAGGGAGGCCTATCCTTTAGGGAGTTCCATAAGAGGTGGAAACCATAAACATAAAGGAGTCAGTCAGTGGTTTATCAGTTCAACCACTCTCAATGACTCATCCTCGAGGTGGTTGGAGTGGAATCTATGCCTCTATTTAAAAAAAAAAATCCATAAACAGCTTGGTGCAGGTGGAAAAATAGGATAGAGAACCAGCTGGCATGAGCCTAGTGTTAATTTTCCTCTTTGGTGCGTGGGCATAACTGATTAACCGCGCCAAGGAAAAAACAAGGGTTTTTGAGTCTCTGCTCAGGGAATTGTCAACAAGAGGAATGTTACTTTCATGTAAAGGGACACAATGATGGTTTTTGCAAGGCATGACACTGCTTATTGGTCACAGAAATGACCCTCCAATGGGCGAGATGGGGATTGTAGGGACAGTGACAAAATTTTGTGTAACACCTTCGTCCTGTTCATCCTAAGAAATCTATTGCCATTAAAGCAGAGGATGAAAAACTTTTGCTTGTTGGTTTCATTTACCCTATTCTGCTTACTGATTAGATTTATAACATTTTTATTGTCATGAATAAACATGGGACAATTAGAGTGTGTGTTGATTAACGAGATGTTAATCATGCTTTTTTGAAAGACAAATTTCCCTCTCTTTAATGACGAAATTATTGATGAATGTGTCAGATATGAAATATCTTCTTTCATGGATGGATTTTCCGGTTACAATCAGATCAATATTCGCTTAGAGGACCAATATAAACCATATTTTGTCTATCCCTAGGGCACATTCTCTTATCAAAAGCTGCATTTTGGTTTAAATAAGGTTGGGGAAACATTCCAGAGGGAAATAAATTATGCTTTCCATGAAATCTATCACATAGTACAACTGTATCTGGATGACTTACCTGCATATTCATGGAAACGGGTTGACCACCTGCTACATTTGAGAGCGATATTTTTACGATGCCATCATGAAAAAGTATGCCTCAATTTTCACAAATGTGTGTTCGGCATTGGTTCTGGTAATTTTCTTGGATTCGTCCTATCAAAATATGAAATTCGTCTTGATCCATTGAAGGTATATACCATTCTTTATTTTCTAGCTCCTTACAATCTACTTCAGTTACAGGGACTCCAAGGGAAGGCTAACTTTCTAAGTAGGTTCATTCCCAACTACACAGAAATGGCTAAAGTATTTACTCGACTCTTGAAAAATTGGATTCCCTTCCATTGGGATGAGGTTGAGCAAGCTTCCTTTGGTGTTATTAAATATACCCTAATCTGAGCATCATTAATCTATCCCCCAAATTATCAGAGTGATTATTTTTTGTATCTCATCGTTGCAGATATAACCATTGCTATGGTTTTAGTCCATGAAGAAGATGGGATTGAAATTTTGATCTATTATTTGAGCCATAATCTCAATGATAGGAAGTTAAGTACACTTATTTTGAGAAGCTCACTTTGGCAGCCATTCAAACTGTACGAATATTTCACCATTATATATTTCTCCGGTAGACCATTATCATTTCGGATTGCAACCCTATGACATACATTCTGTCATGTCAATTGGGTATTCAAAATGGATCATAATTTTGTAGGAATTTTATTTGGAATTCATCAAATCAAACTCAAATAAGTCTTTGGTATTTGTTGAGCTTATCTGCGACTTTCCCTCGAGTAGCACTGAGTCTACTACAGAACCATCAATTCCAAATGAGCCTTTGTTTCTAATTGGGTCATCTGACTCGTGGTATAGAGATTTCATTATCTATCTCTAGAACCAAACTATCCATCCCAATACCTCTTGCTCAAAACAGTGACGTATTTGATATAAATACAAAGATTACTTCATTGTCAGCGATACACTTTATCGTTACGGTGTCAATGAGATTTTACGTAGGGGCCTCATTGATGAGGATGCTTAGAAATTTTTAAATGATTTCCTCGCTAGTGCCTATGGTGGACATTTGTCTGGTTTTTCTACCGTGCAGAAGATTCTCCGCGCTGGTTACTTCTGGCCTACCATATTTCGTGACTACATTATCGTGGTTATAATTTGTCATGCTTTCTAGATATTTGATCATAAAACCCGCATGGCACCAACACCAATGCATCCTGTCATCACTTTTGGACCATTTTCCAAATGGGAAATTTACTTCATGACATGTAACCCCTGCTCGACCAGGGGGCATGGGTATATTATTGTTGTTGTCGACTATTTTATCAAGTGGGCTGAGTCAATGCCTACACTTAACAACACTAGCGATACAACTGCATTATTTTTCTTTAACCATGTGGTTACATAGTTTGGTGTGCTGCAAGCCATATTCATAGATCATGGAAAACATTTTCGAAATCTCATGATGACTGAGTTAATTGCCAAGTTAGGATTGTTGCATGATAGTTCTACCCCTTATTATTCGCAAGCTAATGGAAAAGTTGAAGCTATCAACAAAATTCTTATAATGCATATGCTTCAACGAATGATTGAGGTTCATAAACGAAACTGGCATTTAATCCTGTACTCGACTTTGTGGGCATATCAAACCTCGGTGAGAAACGCAACCGAATTTACTCCCTTTCCGCTGGTTTACGTTCTGGAAGCTATCTTACCAATTCGATGTGAAATTCCATCATTGAAACTTGTGATTGACTTGCTACCTAACACTTCTAATGAAGAGGCATGCCTTTTAGATCTCATCCTTCTAGATGAAACACGTCGTGAAGTCACATTGGCTAACGAAGAACATAAGAGATGAATTAAGGTGCAATATGACCACAATGTCAAGCCTCACACTTTATCAGAACGAGACATGGTCTTTATTTATGATCAGGGAGTTAATAATATAGGAACAAGAAAATTTTAACCATTATGGTGTGGCCCCAACATTATCAAGCGAATTCTGGCTAAGGGTGCCTACTAGTTGGTAGATTATGATGGGATTCCATTGTCGTAGCCTCAGAACAAGTTGTATCTTAAACGTTACTATGTTTGATTCTGTGTAATAAACACTTTATGATACTGTATATATGCTTTGATTGCGTGTGTGTCACAAAGTGTCTTTCAAATTTTTTCATGTGGTTAGTAATCCACTTTGCATTTTTACAGATGTGAGAATATTTAGAACCATTTGTTGGATATGCTGATGGTGCTACTCGTAGTACACAAAATCTATCCTCTGCAGCATGGGCCATATTCGCTCCAAGTGGAAATTTAGAGAGTTTCCAAGGGATTGGTATTGGTCGATCTACTAGAAATATTGTTGAGTCTAGCGCGTTGATTGAACTCCTCTCTGATTCTATTTCACTTGGAATTCTCCACATCATCATCACGCTTGGCTCACAACTTGTTGTACTCAAAATTACTAGTTTTTATATGTCTGAAATCCAGCTATTCATCACATTTTCCTTAGAGTTATTATTTTGGAAAGACATTTTGATTACATCCAATATCGACACATTTCCAAAAACTTTAAAAATTTAATTGATTCCTTAGCAAATTATGTGTTAAATAGACATTTGCAACATATGTAAAGATAGATTTTCAATTCACATCGCACAATTGAATAGGATTTCACATAATCATAAGAAAAAATTGAATGTAAAATAGATTTATAACCGAGTTTTTTACAAAAAATTGTGTCGAAGGCACGTTGGTCATATGACCTCAAAATGTATAAAAACATAGCATAATCTAAGTAGACCTAGTGGCGCTCATGATAATAGGTCACTGTTTGGGCTATGGCGTGTAATAGCCCCATTTGATAGCTAAGCACACCAATAGTATGGAACTGCAGCCTTAGAGGTAACTCCTCTATCCAGACATCCGGTATCCCAAGAGTCAATCCCTCCACATGCAGTTGTGACTCAGAAAGAGTCTTAGCTAAATCCAAATCCTGAAGGATTGCTCTCCCAACAATCCTCTCTATTGGTTCTCCTATCATTTGTGCACGACCCACTGGTTGAAAAATACGCACATCAACATACATAAAAAATCTTTATTTTTGTCTTGGAAACATCAAAAACACAAAATATGTAAAAAACCAAAAAAATCAAAAACATGGTAAAAATTTTTACCTATAGCACCCCATTGAGCACCAACTGGTAGAATCAAATATGGATCTCCACAGATGCTCCACAATGAGGATATGTTGTCATCAGAGCCAAGAAAAGAATGCAGTGGAAAACGAGATCAATGACTGACGAACATTTGTAGCCATCAGCTCGACCCACCGCTGCATTCGTGTATCTCTAGGACCAGCAAAACCCAGTGTCACAGGTTGTGGCTACATCAATGGAACTCGCTCCAAAATGAAAGTGATCAAGATAGACCCATAGCTGAAATTCTTCTACTTGTCACTTTTTACTTTGGTCAATTGTTCTTTCATCTGAAGGGGTACTGCTTCAGTCTAGTTGAGCATGGTTGGATTGAGACACTCACGTGCATACTACATGTATGATCTGTTCGCGACATGAAGTGGCACCCTACCAGCTATCTTTGTGATAGTAAATAGGAGCATTCACAAAGGCATTTCACGTACATCTTTGATATTTATCTTTCCATATTTTCTAGGCTCAGTACCTGGTCAAAAAAACCATCGAATGTAGTCCTTCACCATCTCATCTCCACGAACGGAGCCTGCAAGGGAAATGGGGGCACCACGTCGCAACAAAATTGTCAGAAAGTAAATGTCATCAACCACTATTTGAAGCACTTTGTCCCGAGTGTAAAATTCTTGTAGTGTCGGGTCCCATGAACGAATAAAAATTTTCAATAGTTCCATGTGTTGCTTCATCCATGAAAATCTAAATTACATGAGAAACCCACAGTCTCTGAGGGCTCTCACAGTGCTAGGATCATTTAGGGAAACCATATCCTATTCCTTGTGTTCTATTTCTCGCCATGTAATCGACATTCTGATTCGATCAAAGTCTAAAGTCAAACCATAAGCTTAGTTAGGATCCATTCCATGCAAAAAACTAGATAAATTTTGGACAGAAAACACAATGAAAGTTTCTGAATTATGCCCAATTCACTCGTGAGTGGAAGACAGGGCGTTGCAGAGGACCTGGGCTTCTTTCTAGCCCCTCTGCAATGCACTTTTCGACATCCAAGGGTGCGTTGGTCCTAGGGTGTTGTATATTTACCCTAAGATCCCCAAAACCCTAAACAATTTGCATGAAACTAAACAAGAATGCAACCCATAGAAGGAGGAAGGTAAGGTCTCTTACCTAGTCCGGACGACATGAGAAATGGTCCATAGAATCTGTCGCAATCAACTACTGAAGTTCGAGGGTAAAACTGCCTCAGAGCAGTAAAACTGAATGGTAAATGTGAAATGGTAAAAATGACTTGGTAATGTCTTATTTAATAGTATTTTTGATTAATTTTGTCATATTTAATGAATTGAATATAGTTTTTATCCATTTTTACTATTAAAACATGTATTTTTAATCCATTTGGTGGTTCTTTTAACAGGTTTACAACTGATACAATGAATTCATTGTGCATGATAGTGAAATGAATTTTGACCACAGAGCACATCAACCTTCCTCGTCCTTTTCAATACTCATAAACCTTCAGTTCATGACCTCCATCCCTGAACATTTCTCTTGAACATTTCTCTTGACATCACAGGTCTTCGACCAAAAGACTTTGTATGGTGTTCGACATCAAATCATCTATTGAAAACATGCAGAATGTACTGCAGTACCTTAAGATCCATTATCATCAATGGTGGTTTCTGTCGCGTCTGTCAACAACTTACATCATTGGCTGGTAATCAGATGGTGTCTTCCCATGTTCAACTTCAAATCACATATCTGCATGGTTAGACTCGTGCTTAAGCGATCGAGTGAACGAGATAGAAGACCCTAGATCTAGTTTCATCCATCCGAGCTGCGATTTCAGGAGTAGTACCATATCATTCGTGCAATGGTGTTTATACATATGGTCATCCTATCATGGGTCTATATCTATAGAAGAATTTATGATGTTATGATAGTTTAAGTGTTGAGTATGGGTATGCCCCCCTGAGAAATTCATGTCCAAGATGAAAATATCTCATGATGTAATGTATTGTAATTGATGCAGGTCATTGTTCGCTTCAGATCCTACTCATCACATCGTAAATCATATCAAACAACATTATCACTTTTTACTTCATGCTTTAGGGAAAGCTCTTAAAGGTCAACTTGGGCATCACTCCCAAAACCTATATCAGTGTCAATAAGCATCTATCATACTCTAAATTAGTTTCTACATGCCCTAAACAAGTCATCCCATTGATGGTTTTCCTCCATGAAAGTTTCACTATTTAGATGCCAGTTGAACTTTTCCATTGAGCCATCAACGCACCCCTAGAATGAAGTAAGTTATTTGCAGAGCATATACTCCCATGCAAAGCTGCATTGCAGATCATCTAGGCCCACTTTAGAGTGCGTTGGTCGACTGGGAGAGAATTTTTCATTGGATTCTGGGAATCTTCCCACTCTCTAGTGGCTTCTAGAAGTTGTTCCATATATCACATCATTTGATAGCTTCAAATATGTACACGATGGAGCCATTAAACCTCTTATCCTCCTATTCCCATGAACAAGGAAACCTCTTCATCCATTTTTGGCAAATCCATCCAATGATTCATTTTTGGCAAAGTCTTATGTTTTCCATTGAAGGTACCAATCAAGTGAGTTAAATTCAATTGAGAGTGAAGGAAACAACAAAAGGGAGGTGAGGAATAGAGAAAATATTACAAGTAGGTGTTCTTCCCTTATCTATTCATTTTAAGGAAAAGGTTAAATATCTTTCTTGTTTTGTTCTAAGTGCGACCACCACACTTAGGGAAAATATATCTATCCGTAGGTTTGATTTTTGTAAAACAATAAGAGCTCTTCTTCTAAATAATTCGTTGTAATATTGAACACTTTGACCTTTAAGTTGTCTAAAGTTTTGCCAATTCATGAGGGATTTCTGCATATATGCTAGAGGTTAAGATTTTACTTTAATTGCAATAATGAAATTAGATCAATAGATTGATATCTTACGATGTTTTTTTATCTCAACATACTAGTGTTGCACCCTCTAGTCTCAAGGAAGCTAGTTGAATCTTTGTATCATCATCTTCAAGGTTTTGAATCCTGCAGCAGACCTCCAACCAACGAACCCAATTTTCAAGCTTCTCTCCATTGACTTCACCATTATACATAGGAAACTCAAATTTAACATCAAGTTTTAACAAGCGTTGTTTACCAATTCCTTTTGAGGTTTTTTGATGAGTATGAGTAAGGGTTGTAATAGTGGAAGAGGATGAAGATGAAGGAGATGATGGTAGTGAGGATGATGGTGGAGTAGATGGTGGCTTATCACCATTTCCATTACCTCATCCTCTTGGAGAACCCTCTCCTCTTGGAGGCCTGAAGCTTTCACCCTCCAACCTTGTATTCATGTCTTCATAGAGGAACTTCACCATCTCTGTCATGTTAAAGAAAGCCTTCTTAAAAGCCTTCTCATCCTATGTCATGTTGTAATTTAATCCTTCATGAGACATCCTTACTGAAGCCTTAGATACAATAGGAGGTCAATATTGTGGTGGAAATTGTGGCAATTGTGCCCTCCTTCTCCTTGCTCCAACTAGGGAACCTACACCCACAATATTTCCTTCTCCTCTCTTCAGCTTCAACCTTGTAGGCATTTAAACACTTGAAAAAAAATGAAATCCTCCTTGCACAAGTAGACCTAGTGCTCTGATACCAAATTGATATGAATGGGAAAATTAGTGTTTCTTGTGCTAATATCCAATTCAACATTTAAAAAAAGAGCTTGAGGATTATCAGGTAAATTACAAGTTAACCATGAGTTTTATGTATTTTTATGTGAATTTATTGAGTAAACTAACATAAAAAAACACTGAACAATAAAATCTAACATACATGAACATAAAAATAAACAGTAACACAACAACACATGATGAGGGAGTTCACCCCGCCTGGGCTACGTCTCCTTGGTTGAGCTTCCAATGGCTTGGAACTCTTCTATTATGCTCAAAATTATGATTACATATGTTTAAAATGCTCAAACAACTCTGAAATCTATCTTAATGGCTTCAGAATTCCAAAAAAGTCACGTGTAACCTCTTTTTGCATTGAATTTGGTCAAAATCTGAGTAAGTTGTGACTTCCCCAAGTTTTGGCACTAACCGCTCCACAATTTCCACCAAATATGGCACCATCCTACAATTTTTCCCCGAAATTCACTAATTGAGCACTAAATTTCCAAAAAACCGAGTGAGATTGTCACCGCACAAATTTTCCCATTAAGGTCTTAAATCTGGATTTCAAACCATATCAGATATGGTTAATAATTTTTTTTTTTTAATAAAACAAGCACCACACGGTTTGGAAATACTGTTGACATGGTGGGCACCTATTGCGGTCAACATTAAATGTCAATGTTTTGGTTAGTGTAGGGGGCGAGGGGCTAGACTCCTTCCCATGGCCGCACCCCCAAGCGGTGACCAAGGCTGGGGCTAGATCCTGGACCCCTCCCCCATGGAATAACCCATATCACAATAAAACAAAGTGGAAACCATTATATGTTAAGTCTCATGGTAATGACTTAGTGGTAAATAATCTTACTCATTGCTTGGAGGTTGCAGGTTTTACCGCTTCCCACTCTTCTCAGACCTTGATCCAATTTTGATGGCCCTCGGGCTACCACGTGGCGGCCCCTGGCTGGGCCACGTGGTAGCATGTAGTTGACAACCTAATAACTAATCAAAAAACGTCATTCGACCAATTAAAAATGTGCCACTTGGTGAAATATCATACGTCAGAGGAAATTAGTCATATTCATAGTCACCTTGCCATGTAGGCATGCTCAGTCAGTTGTACAGACTGGGTTTTCCTGCATTTAAAAAAAAATATTATTTGACAAAGCAGACAAAACGCGTTTCTGGAAGGATACAGTCTCGATTTTCCTTGAAATGAGTTGTGCTATATTCCGAACCATGAGATCTACACAGTCATTTAGGTTCCACACCATTTCGACAACTTTAATTTTTGAGCATAATCTTGAGCACCTGATCACATAACTACATGCAAAATCCTAGGAATAATTTTCACACCATATCCATAATATCAATTCTCAAGGAACCAAAATTATTATGACAACCTTCCAAACAAAATGCGTTACCCACAAAAATAAATCATAACAGTAAACATTCTAACGAGAGTCATTGTAACCAGACAAACTTGGGAGTTAGAAACTGCCTCCACCCAACCTAGAACTGATTTTTTTCCCATTCACCCTTGAGCTGAGAGTAATTTCCCAAGAATGAACAACCTTTGTTGAGTTCCTTCCTAGGTATTTCATACCTTGTTTTCATGAGAGAGGTTTCCTTTAGTGGCGTTGCTCTTTTTTGATCCTCCACAACCACTTGCCTAGGATTTTCTTTAAAAGATCGTTTTTATCACCCATGATGCTTTATGCTTATCCAAGCTTAGCATATTTCCCCAAATAAGAAACTTAATGGATTTTTCTCTCCCATCCATTAATCTTGCCTATAATTCTGATCATGAAAGAATTATCCAATCCCATTTACCAATGAGATTTTATTTTTGTTTTTATTTCTTTGGCAAGAATCTCATTTCTGGTTGTCTCATTCCCAAGCACATACATTCCATTTATTTATTTATTAATAAATATTCATTTACCTAATTATTCTAATATTCTTTATGGATTTTCCACCATTCCTTCTAACATAACTCAGCCTAACAAAAAATAATATTACAACAATGGAAAGATATTACAAATATTTATTATTATAATATATTGATATTTATTATTTAAATAATTTACAAAATATATACATAATTTTTTTACTAAAATAATAATGATAAAGAAAGATTTCTTCTCTATTATATTGTCTTTCATTTTATCAATTAATTTTACATAATATACCCAATTCTTTTATTTTCTATCATTAGAATGGTATTATAACATACTGTTATGAAGTTTTAAATAGGTACAAGTAAGATGGAGGTGTTTGAGTTCTAATGGTCGGACATGTTATATATATATATATATATATATATATATATATATATATATATATATATATATATATATATATATATATATATTAATATTTCTATCATTTGTTGATATGAAGTATTGGTTTTTATATAATATATTGCATTTTTTCTCATAATAATATATTTACTTTTGTTTTTTTTTAATTCTAATAATATTATACAATATTTTTTTTAGGAAGAAATCACATAATAATGTCAATGTCAATGTCTTACTAAATTTTATAGTAAAATTGTATTAAATAGGTAATAATTTTTTTATATTCGAATATAATTATTTTTTTTTATTGTTGGTCGAACCCATAAGGGTTTGAACTTTGAATTTCATGTTTTACATATTACTTCATGGCAAAGAAATCACCAATAAAACTACACCTCATAATCATACATGAATACAAATTTTCAGAAAAATTCAAATATATGTTAAATTTTAAAGAATATTTTTATATTTATATCTATTTTTATAAATAAAAAAAAACAAAACAAATTAAAATATTTAAAACACCCATAATAAATAATTATTATATTTAACTTAATTTTATTATAAAAATTAAGTTAAAAGTAAAACCAAATATTTATAGAAGACATATAAAACCCATCTAACGGGTAAATATAAATATTAATTTTTTTATTAACATACCTATACCATGAGCACGATATAACTTTTCATATAAAAATATAATTTCGCTTTAATATAATTAGAGATATTTGATTTACCTTTTCTCTATATTTTTCAATTTTTTTTACTATATTGATGAGATTATTTATTATTTGTAAATTAACAAGGATGGCTGTAATGCAACTAGTCCCTGCCTTAAGTCAGAAGTATCAGTAGAATGGAAGCAACGAGTTTAGATTTGCAAGGCCATCAGGAAACCACGTTGTAATTATAGTGACTTATTAGATTTTTGAACAAACAATAGCTATAATGGTTCTGCAAAAACAATTAAAACTCAATTTTTTTTTGGTAGCTAGAAATATTTTGTTGGACGAGAAACTAAATCCTAAGATCTCACATCATTTCTCATTAAATTCCAAATTTTAAACTCCACCAGTATTTTAGGATCAATGCATTTCAGTTCTTACAAAATAAAAAAACAAACCAAAGCATTTTATGTGTGTCATTGTTTGCGACAGTGGTCCACAATAAATAAAATTTCAAATAACATTAGAAAGAATCTATATAGAAAGAGGAATTTGCAATTCAGCAATCTATTAACACTAACGGATAGTTATCCAATGAGATGTATGCTATGAAAGAACCTTGGGGTTAATTTCCAAAATCATTCTACTAAATGACACATAATGAAACAATTTACTATTATAATAACATGATAACAATGCAGAATATTAGATTCTGGTTGAAAAAGTAATGAAAGAATTCAACAAGAAACAAACTGAGACAAAAAAAAATATATGGAAACAACTTTCTGAATGTACTTCTAAAGCATTATATGTGATCCTCTCGAAGGCATGTCAGAAAAAGTGATTTTGGTATCATAGTTTTGAATACTCCCAACACTCCGTGAATGCCTTGCCACTTAACATTGCTTCTTTAATGAATTTCAAAAATATTTAAATGTTCAATAGCTAGTTATTTGTAAAACATGCCTTGTATGTAAGTATTATTTTATCTAGTAGAAAAAATCATTAAGAATTTTTATAAATAAATAAATGACCAACTTAGATGTTACTTTCCTCTGTAGTGAATATAAAGCACATATAAAGCACTTTTTTCCTATGCCGAGCTATTAGATGGCCAATTTATATTGCATAACATAAGAGAAAAATCTTAAATAACAATATATAGGATAAGAGTGGAGAATTGGACCCCAAACACCATCAATAGAAAACATTTCCATGTTGAAATGCATACACTCAAATTTCCATTTCGAAGTATCAAGTAATTGTAATCTCCAAATGTTAGAGAGAAGCTTTCATACAGAAAAGCAAGCAGCCACAGGAAATATTGAAAAAAGGGGGCGTTTTGTCAAGGTGGAAGAAGATCAGAGTTTACATAATCTGCTATATTTTTCCCATTCTTAGAGTTTGTTTGGTATGCTGCATCCATAGATTTTTTGACATTAAAGATTCCTTCTACTGGTGACAAAATGTTTTATACATCTCTTTAATACAACGAAAAAAGAGGCAAGTCGTGCATACAACCTCCACAAGCAGTAGAAAAAGCTATGAAAACTAAATAATGCGTGCTAGCTTATGCCAAAAAAACTTAACACAAAGTGCTTCCATAACCTAGTGTCCAAAATAGCAAAATAACAATGTCAAGGAACTAGAATTCATACAGCTTGATCAAAAACACTGGTGCATCTATATATAAACTGTGAGTATACATTTTAAAGGCATAGATCATATCCCTACCCTCCAGAACCATTGATTCTTAAAAACCAGCATTCTTACTTAATTTTTTGATTAAATTCACTAAGTAAAACCTGATGAAATTCATTCTCCATTTTCATTTTTTTATTCCTAGTTCTATACAACATCTGAGACTTGGAATCGTTTCTGAGACATAAACACCTCTCTATAAATATAGTAGGTATAAAATGAAATTAGAAAGGCACATGCCCCTCCAACCTAAGAATGCAAACCCAGGTTTATACCCTTGGTTTATTGGATAGAAAGAGGGATTAGTTTGTTCCAGTCTTAAATCTGTGCTCTTATTTCATTGTTCTAGATATTCTTAGTATGTTAATATGTTGGTTAAGTTCTTGCTCTTTTCCAGTCGTAAACAGGCTTGAATTGATTATTTTTTTGGTTTCTTTAACCCTTTTTTATCAGAGCAGAGATGATAGATCTTAGATCATACATGATTTCCACAGCAGAATACAGAAACACAACCTAACTAGCACTAATTTTCTATGTTTTCATAGAAGAGAGGCATTCGACGACATTTCGACTAGGGAACGAACATAAACAATGGTGAGATGTTCCAAAATTTTTGGATTGAACCCTGTCATCTTGAATCTCTAAATAATTCGAGCTATAGAAGGAAAAAAGGAATCAGGGGAAAAGTGTACAAAACAACTAAAAAATTTAGTTGATATAAAGAAGGCAATTTGTTTACTAAATGAAAAGGCTTGATCATCTCCTCTTACCATCGAAATTTCTTCAAAAAAGGCCATCCAATAGCTATTTCAAATCCATTTATGGAATGCTGATAGTCTTCAATAGCCTGAATTATTTCTTGTTTATTGTTCATAACAAATGGACCATATTGAATAACTGGTTCATTCAGTGGTTGCCCCCCAATTAGGACGAATCTGCAAGGACTGTTCGACTTGTTCCAGATACTCAATCCATTCCCAAATCTCAATTGAACAATATGGTGAGCACCAATAGTTGATGAACTAACATCTCCAAAAATTGCCTCGCCTTCTAAAACATAGGAAAATGCATTCCAACCCTCTGGAACAGGTTGATGAAGAACAACTCCTGGCTTCAATGTGAAATCCAATAACATTGTTGGAGTTCGTGTGTATCCATGGGACTTAATGCCCAAGGCTTCTACAGCTATAACAACTTCTATAACACCATCTTTCTCAACCTTTCGTATGTCTTTACCTTCCAATTCTTGATATGCAGGTTCCATCCTGATCATGATACAAAAAACCAATGCCTTGTAAGTTAGTATCTGAGTTAGAAATAAGGAATCTTAAATATCTTATATTGTTAGAAACAAAGGTACTTACAATTTTTCTTTTGATGAAATATTTACCCAAAGTTGCAAGCCATTCTGGGCCCCTTTGTTTGCTAGCATATAAAAAAATTAATTTATTTAATTTTTTTTTTTAAATTTACAATTAAGAAATGAAAACCTATATCCAAAATGGATTATATTAATAACATTAAATAAAACAAAAACAAAAATTAAGCGACATGCCAAATTCCAAGTGGGGGTTGTACGGAGTGAAGTGTGTCATCTGTGTTCTTCCCGTATTACTAGTTATTCTTGAAATTGGAATAGGCATGGGAATAGGCATAACAACGACTTAACTACTGATTCGGATGCTTTCTCTATGCACGCTCCGGCTCCATAACAACTGGAAGGAATCCCTCCCTTGAATTGAATCTTCTCGATCAACTGCCAAGAGTTACTATTTCTTATCGGATTAAACATGGCATTCCTCACTGAATGGGAGTAGAGATTGGTAGTAGCAATCCAAGGCTTCAACCAACCTAGGAATTTTTTTCGAGGAAAATGTGAAAGCTGCTGCTAGATGTTTCAATTCACTAGGCTCTGCAACCTCTTATTCAGATCTACTCTTCCAATGCTCAAAAAACATAAATAGTTTTCAAGTGCCGACTGACGAAGGAAAGAACAAGGATAGATGAGGCTCACTAATTAGCCTTTAGGGTGGAAGAGAAAAGGGAAAAGAAATCGGTATTCTACTATACAAAGAACAATGCTAGTGGTCCACCACGCCTCTGCAACCCCATCTGTGGACACTTATGCTAGTGGTCAGCCATGCCTCTACAACCCCATTGGTGGATGCTTTAATTGTTTTATGTGTGGAATATGTTCTACCGGGTAAGCTATTTCAATATCTGGAAAAAAAGGAATTTCAATATCTCAGAATCTCTCAGATTTGTTATTGATATGAAACTATCCTCTTCTTTTTTCTTTCCCCCTTTTTTTAAGTTCTGTAAGTGTTGACCTAAAAGAAACAGTCATATCTACTTGCAAAATGGAAAAATAAACACGTTGGAGAAGAATGTTAGAATGGACAGAGCCCAGGGCCTAAAAGTCCAACATGCAAAACTCTTATATAATGCAGAATAGTGTTTTCGATGGAAGAAGACCAATAAGAAACAATGTGAAATATAATTCCTGGGTGTTGCATTGAGCTACAGTATGGAAAATAGAATGATTAGGAATGGTCATGGAAACGTATTAGTGAATACGACAAACAATCTTTGTAAATAGGGCAAGTGGAAAGATTCCATAAACATGCTTCATATTCCTTTGAAACAATGTGAAAACTAATTGTTGGGTGTTGCATTGAGCTGTGGTATGGCAAACGGATTGATTAGGATGTCATGGAAATGTATTAGTGAATAATATAAACAAACTATGTAAAGAGGGCCAGTGGAAAGATTCCATAAACATGCTTTATCTTTTAAACAACGAACCAGACTTCGAGGAAAACTATAACTACAACGTTAAGGTTACTTTCGGCATACAGTTATTTATAGAAATCCAAGGAGGCCATTAGCCTTTTAAGGATACAACCGTGAGGATTTACATGCATCCGAAACTCTGAAGAAGTATCAAGAAGATTGACACATGGAATCATTGGAATTCTGGTTAGAAGCTATAGGAATCTCAAGAGCCATAATTTGTAGTTGAGCTAGAAAAGGGATACATAGATAGGGATACTTCGCAAATAATAATAATAATAATAATAATAATACATGAAATTTGAATGAAGGCAGTGTCATACCGGTAGAACGACTGCAACACCTATTGAGTGAAGTGCAAAGGTTGGAGGTTCAGGTCTACCGACATTAAAGGTAAATAGGAGATCAAGATTTTCAGATATATATCCGCTACCAGTCAAAGTATTGGCCGTGAAGATTAGTAACCCCAATTGGCATTTGAGAAAGAAAAAAAGAAAAATAATGCCTAAAAAAATTGAATACATATAAACGAATTAGGTTCGAATAAGTTATGCAGTATTCTAAATACAGCTCTCAGAAAGGTCCTCTGCTTCTTGCTTGTCTCACGTCATCTCATCAAAGGATTTCTCCCAGCATGTCTTCTATAATTTAGACTTCATGGATGTTGACGGCAAAGGGAGAAACGAATGTAGTAGTTACCCATGATAGGGGTGGGTCAACTGGTAGCTAGGTCTCCTAAGCTAGCTGGGCTCAACAACTAAATGCTTCTATAACTGGATAACCATCACTAGTAACTGAATCACACTAACCAACAGAGTAAGCTACTTAACCAACGACATAATCAATAGAGTCTACTTCATCAGCTGCTAAATCAACCAAAATTTATGCTGCTTAAATGACTGCTCAAACGACTATTGTTGGGTCTAGATCTTTGGCTTGAATATCAGACTCTTCATTTGGCTCTCAGGATCTCGCTTTGGAACTCGATCTCGTTTTCTAGCATCAGAAGTAATACAATAATCTTCGTTAAGTGATCTCAGTGACGCACTACCTAAAGCATCGCTAGTTCACATGCACATGAAAAAAGCCATGTAGCATGTATTCTGGTAGCTGCCCATGTGGTCTGGCCCACAGACAAGCCTACACATATTACAGGACCAAGAGATTAGCAACCAAAACAACAACATTTAATGTTAGTGAACTAATGTTGACATTAGTTTTATTTTTGGAAATATGAATCAAACAAATTGCGTTAACCATGATATTATAGCCTTTTTGCTTCATAGTTTAGTTTATTTTCCTTGGGAAGAGGCCAATAATATGAGAAAAAATATTATTGGTGGATGAAACTATGTCTCTATTTGATAGGTTGAATGACTAGACCAAACTTTAGCTTAAACTTTGGCACCGACTAAAAAATTTAAGTTAGTCGCATGTTATAATGCTATCTCTTAAAAAACGATTACTATAGTCCCATGCCGTAGGTGGCAGGGACTAATAAATTTAGTACGGAAAATATCTTACAAATAAAATGATCAAGTTATCTAACCTTATTCAAATCACCATAAACTTCCAATATTTTTGTGCCCTATAAACCTTTCTTTAATTTCAATATTGTTGTAAAAGATCAATTAGCCTCTACTAAATAAGAAAACTCATTATTAAAAATCCATCAAAATTAAATGCCTATACATCGAGTCGTTAAATGACAGAAGTGATAATGCTCGAAAAAGCTAAAATTTTACAAACAATGTTCATTTCCAAGTCCCAACGTTGAATAATGACATCATATGGTTAAGCTTATTTGAAACATAGTATAATCTAAAATCTGTACAAGTTCGGAGTATACTATTGCAATATCTATATCATTTCACTATGATATCTAGACATTTAGAATAACGATACTTTCGTCACAGTGCCGGTTGAAATTTTAACAAATAAATATCTAAGGACCGGAAAATTTTTTAACTAATAAAATGTTTATGTAACTACTAATAAAGTGCACCCTATTTGCAAGATCAAGATAACACGTAACTACTAAAAGTGGACCCTTGTTACAAGATCCAAGATAACAAGAATAAGAGGAGTGTAAATTTTTGTAGATGTTCTGTGCTTGATACAATTTTACTTTTATAACATCAATCACATAAATAGTTAAGTAAAATGCTGATAGAACATATCAGTGGATCTATAGAAGGAAAACCAGAAATATGAGAATGTGTTGGTGCGTTACGGCGGTCAGCAGGATGCTTCAACCAGCAAAGTCTTCTTGGTCGGCCAACCCAAAATGTGTCACAACAGTCCTCAAATCAATCATCCAGTCAACTCAAAGTCGACCCCAAAAAAGTCAACGCAGTCCAGAAAAAGTCAACACAGGGCAGCAACAATAAATTCAACGCAGCTCCAACTTCAGTCAACCTTTTGACCTCGATTTTTGTGCCAATGAGTACGACCTTCAAAAATTGAACTCTCCACAAAATTTCAGCTCAAACAGACCATGTGTTGACCAAAGTCAACGCTGGTCAAACTTGCCCAGAAACCCTAACTGCAGAAAATTTCGTCCAGAAACTCTAACTGCAGAAATTTCGTCCTTTTTCCAGCTGCAGCTACTTCGTCCTTTTCCCACGTGAGAACTGCTTCTTAGATGCTTGTATCCAATGAGAAGTGTGTGGATGAGATGACTGAAAAGCTCTCCAACGTTGACTATATTTATATCCATCATTGAGGTGTGTGACACATCTGTTGGGGGTGTAAAACCTTAAGGCCGACCTGCACTTAAAATTTATTATAAATAATAAATTCAAAATAAATTTTCTACTCATCAGATTAAAATAAATTTTATATCAATTTTACACCTCAACGAAAGAGGAATCCAATACAAATATTGGGATCTTCATCTGAGTATCACAAGATGGAGTTTGGACCTAGCTGTCCAAATTTAACAAGGAGAAAGTCATAGTTTGTTATGATATGTTTAGATTCAAATAAATTGTTTTCATTTTGATTTGATTAGTTGATGATGCTGAAACGTTTCTTGATATTGCTGGCATTCACTTCTATCATTCGACTTAGTTGGAAATATGTGTCTAGCTTATCCACCCAAGCCTTAATTGTGCATTTGGAGGATCAATCAAATGTGGGGAGGTACTTCCCCCTATGGTGAGATATAGCTCCGAGCTCTGTGTGCTAGAACCCCCTGTGCCCCTTCCCTTCTCATTCTGTTTGAGGTGGTAGAGATGTCAAAAGGATAGTGTAACCCTAAAATTATCCACAATAGACTTCCACTCTCGGATATAGTCCTCCATGGGCATCTCGTCCAGTCCACCCTGCTCACCTTATTGTGAGGGTAAAAACATAGGAAAAGTGGTCCTAGTTGGGCCACTGAAAGTATGTGGGTGAATCACTAGTGAATCATGGTCATACTAGTGGGAAGCCCCCAAAGTCTCTCTAAACAAGAAATCTCGGTGAATGCCTTTGTCCTGGTTTTTCTGCTTGATTTCCTCTAATGTTTCCTTTTACCCCTTTGCCAAGTCATCCAGGGACTTCAAGAGGTCATCAAATTTTGCCTCCTCTTTTCTCTTTAGCTCCCCCATATCTATCTCCACCACTGCCTTCTCTAGTGACTTCCAACTCGCTCTCCCTCCTCTCATATCTCTACCTCTAATAGGTAATGCTATTCTTGTCCTCTAAGGTCATAGAAATAGTTTGACGGCTGAGCCAAGATCAGGGCTCTGATACCATTGTAATATTCCCAATGGAATTAACAATTATAAAAAAAGCATACAAGGTACATACAACAAAAAATACACACGCAAAATTAAACACCAAGAAATGCTCCAAAAACGACACCAATATGGCCATTTTCATTATAATTTAGAATGGGTACAAATGAGAGTGGAGTGAGTGGACCTCAGGTTGCTCAAAGAAAGCTGACAAGGCCGAGGTGATGAAAAAATACTGCCCAAGTGGTGGAAAGATGTCCTCGTAATGATCTATGTTAGCCCTAGAGACACTGTACTGTTGGGTGGAATAATCTGCTATTTTTCCCTTTTCTGCATCTCAAACAATTCTGGCAAATTAACCCTGGTCTCCCCTCAAATAAATTGCCAAGACCAAGAAATGGATTGACCTAATTCATACCTTCAAAATTTTCCCCAATTTCGACTTCCTCCTCCAATAGCTAATAATTTCGACCCACATGTAGATCCTCCCTCACAACCCTTTCAAAATGATGGAAAATGCTAGTAAAAATCCACTCCATAAGCCTCCACAAATCCCAACTCTCTTCAACTCCAAATGAGAATCCTCCTAGCTCCCACATGAAGCCCAGAAACACCCTTTGCATAGGCCCAAAAAGCTCCCAAATGTGTAAGAATTTTACAGCAAGAACCCAACCAATTCATGCCCAATAAACACCTCAAATATTTAGCAAAAGGCAGTTCAATGACCTCCTGGAAAGACCAACAATTACATTGCTCCACAATCAACTCCCTAGGGAAATGTGAGTTTCTCTCCTACACCCAGGCAGCTCCTGAATGGTAGGAAATCCCTGTAGAATCTTTCCAATGTAGCCTTTGGAATGTTACAATTTCTCCCCTAGGGTGGCACTCGAAGTCCACCAAGGAAAGAGTTGATATTTCTGTTCAGAAGTCTCATGTTTTGATTAGAACTTCGTTTACTGAGCTAAACAGCTTGAGAAAACACAAGTTTTGTTATGACATGAGCAAAAAGTCCCAAAATGAGTGTTTCTTCTTCTATTTGTAACTTAATGCCCCTTCTTCCTTGTGGGCTCCACCTCATCGAACTCTCGTTTTCCCTCTTCTCTCTCCAAATCAAATTCTCCAAGGGGTGCCTATTCCACCTTGGAGTGCCCCCGACATTCCACTAATGCCATGATTTTCCCCTTTTCTCTATACGGGGGTCCCTTCTTTGTAAAAAATGAAGCCTTCTTTGGCTTTACCCACTTTTCCTAAGTTAGTCTAAAATTTAATAATTCTTTGAAAAAATTGCAAAATAGGTGTAAATGTATGGTAATTTTAATTAGAGGGGACATCACAGTGTAGGTATCCAAGAAACATAACTACCTACAAATAAAAAAGCTTGTACTAAATGAAAAAAACAACAATAAAGAAATAGCTTTTACTCAACCTATGAAGGAATTGTATGCTCTAATAGCACGTAAGAGTATTTGATAGTACTCATGTATTGGATATATAAATATATCCATTATTTATAATACAAGAAGAGAGCTATCAGAAATCTTACGGGAGATAGAAAATCACAGTATTTATCTCATTAGAAAGATGCATGTTGTCAGAAAAAATTAAGGGGAAAAGATGTGTTATGTAATTTTTTTTTCTCCAAGTTCAGTTTGTAGAGGAAATTAGAACATGGATTTTTTATGGTATTAGCAACTTGCAGTTATAGATCCTTGAACTTTACAAGTTTACCATACTTCTTATTTGGATGTTTCTATGTCTGCATGCTTCATCGTTCATTTGATGGTTGATTTTGGTTGCTTCCATTTGAAGCCTTTTTCCTATCCCTTTACCAATGCCTACTTTTTCAGAAGAAATTATGCGGTGTTTGGTAGTGTCTACCTTTCTTATGCCTATGCAACATCTTCCACTTTACACAACATGTTCTACCTTAAATTTCTACCAAGCTCATTTGGGTTTCTTAGGTCTTCTCTCCACAGTTTTGGTACTATATTATTGGATATTTTAGCCCCCATAAGGCTCCTCTTCTTTTCATTCAATGGATCAATGTGAGATCTATAGTTTTTTCTTCCTTGCTATAGCATTCCACGGTCGCTTCGCTCAGGAGCAATATCATACCATGTACATTCATATTAGGGGATATATATTGAGGAAAAAATGAGATAATATATTGAGCATATAGTAGGGGGTAAAGGATTTTTATATGTTGTGTATAAAAAATGGAGCTCAAAGTTAATGAAAAAATATAAATGGGTATAAAAGATGTTAATGAAAAAATGGATACCTACATTATTTAGTGAAAGTAGGGTTTTTTCTTAATTAGGAAGGCATATTGGGTTCATATTCGTAAGGGGTTAAATAAAGTGAATTTTAGAGGTATTTTCCAATATGTAGTAAAATTAAGGGTAATGTTTAGTATGCCACGAATGCACGTGCTATGTTAGAGGTTCATTGAGTGAAATTCCCATGGAGCATTCTCATCTTTCTCTATTTAAGGGAGGAGTTTTTTCTTACTTATTTTTCTCTTATAAGAGTTTGAACTTATGTACCTTATTATGCCTTCGTGTTTGGAACTAGATTTTCCTTTTGTTTACTACCTAAATTTTTCTTTTGGTAGCTAGGTTTGTTGGTGTTGGTGTTTTTCAACACATAGTCTTCCAATGAACTAATATTGTGAGTTGTATGCTCTCATAGGATACTTTATTTTTTCAGTTGATCTAGTTATCTTTAACTAGCATTGGGTCCCTTCTATTATTATAGATATAAAATATCTTTGTATATTCCATACACTCATCATATCAAATATTCTTACATTTGGCATTGAATGGAATTTTTTTAATCATAATGCTAGTTTAAAAAATTATATCTCACATTGTCTATCTAACTTAAGAACATAGAATTAGTTGATCATTTCTTTTTATTTCACCTATTATAGCACAATGCAAGGATGTGAATCTAATATATATCTCACCTAAATTAAAATTTGTAACATAATGGGTCTATACTATACCATTTGAACCTATGAGATCAAACAAATAGTTCATGGAAAGGTTAAGTCAATGTTAATCATTTTTTAATAAATCGAAGCACATATTGAAGTTAGTAAAGCAATAGATTTCATTTTATGGCTATTTCTTCTAATAAAATTCTAAAGTATAGCTTTAGTTAACTTATTAAAACCAATTAATTTTATTTTGATAGTGGAAAAATATTACACATTTGTTCTAATTTCTTTCATGTGAGTGATCGGAGTAGAGTTTTTTTTTTTTTTTTAAATGAAGAATCATGCATTGATGATCAATAGAGGAATTTCTAATTTATTTTAGCAAATCATAACACAATATGAATGTAGAAAAGAGAGGATTTTTTTTTTTCCAACAAGATTCTGGCTAGGTTGGGACATGCCTTAATATTGGATAAAAGATAAATTTACTCATTAGTAAAATGCTATCACCATGATTTTGTGAAGCTCAATTAAACTTAGATGCATCTTGAAATAATTTGATTTCCCATAAGTAACTTTCATCATAATCCTCCTCATTAACAATGTATCTTCAAATTATTAAAAAATATTAAAAAATATATAAAAAAGACATTTCTTCTTTTAAATCTATAATATTAAAAAAAATAAGAATAAAAAATTATATTTTTTATAAAGTTGAAATATCTTATATCATATATTATTGAACAATGACGAGTATCTCCCTATTGAAAAAGTATAATATTTTAAAATACGAGAATATATTCAATATAATTAATTTAATTAGTTTAAATAATGGATATTTATTATTAAAATATATTGGTATTTACTATTTTAAAAAATTTATAAAAAATTATCTATAATATTTTTATAAAACAATAATGATAAAGAAACACTTTTTTGTATTATGTTGTTTTCCATTACATTTATTAATTTTACATAATATATTATATTCTTTATTTTCTATGATTAAAATGTTTTTTTTTTCCTTATTAAAATAATGATAAAATATATGTTTTTATAAAATATTTTTAATATTAATTTCTTTTAATATTTCTATTATTTGTTGATATAAAGTATATTAGATTTCTCATCTTGTCTTGATAATGAACTACATTAACTAGTTTGAAATTGGTCCGCAAAATAATCTTACATGTGATTATTAACAAAAAAAGCTTTATATACATATTATGTATCACAGAAGAGAAATTCCTAATATAAAATATTGATTTTTACATAATATATTCTATTTCTTATCGTAACATATTATATTTTTGATTTTTTTTGTTTTCCATTCTAATAATATTATATTAAATATTTACCAAACTAAATCACATAGCAATTTTAATGTCAGTGAGTATGGTTTGACATTAAAATCATTATATGATTTTGTTTAAAAAATATTTGTTATAAATCTTGATTAATATTATAATAAATTTATTTAGAAATATAATTATTTTTTTAGTTGTTCATCTAACTCATAAAAATTTGAATTTTGAAACTCATGTTTTACATATTACTTCATAACATTACTTTAAAACATAACAATTATCAATAAAATTATAACCCATAAGTCTATATTTAAGTAAAATATATATTAAATTTTAAAAAATATTTTTATATTTATATCAATTTTTATATATGATTGAGAATAATTATTATATTTATATCAATTTTTATAATAATAAATAAATTAAAGTAACAGGGAATATTTATAAAAAAACATGAGTAAATATAAAATTTATTTATTTTATTAACATACTTACACCATGAGCACGATATAACTTTTTTCATATAAAAAGATATTGAAATAACAATTTTTTGTAATTTTTATTATATTGATGACATTATTATTAATTTTAAATTGATAAATTTATTATAGAAAATATTTTACAAATAAAATCTATCATTATCTAATTTTATTCAAAATCCACAAATCTATTTTAAATTTCAATATTTTTGTGTTTTATAAACTTAACTTAAATTTCAATATTGTTGTAAAAGATTAATGATCTTTTCCAAATAAAATATATTATTATTAATGATAATAGTTACTAAAATAAATAAGATCTATGACTTTAATAAAGAAAAAAAAATATAAATTTAATTCTTCAAAATCTTATTTCTATGATTTATGAAAAAGAAAAGAAATAAAATACCGGCATATCAAAGAATAATTACATAACAGATGTAATCACACTAGAAAAAGCTAAAATTTCACTCAGAATGTTCATTTCGGCCAGGTCCCAATGTTGAATAACGACATCATATGGGTAAGCTTATTGGAAACCCAGTACAATCTAAAAGCTCTACGAGTGCGGAGTATAATACTGCAATATCTGTATCATTTTACTAGGGTATCTAGGCATTCAAAAATAATGATATTTTCATCACAATGCCAGTAGAAATTTTAACAAATAAATATCCGAAGACCAGCAAAATTTTAACCAATAAAATGTTATGTAACTACTAATAAAGTGTACCCTAGAGATCAAGATAACATGTAGCTACTAATAGAGTGGACCCTTGTTACAAGATCAAGATAAGAGCAATACGAGGAGCAAGTCATAGTTCGTTCTGGTATGTGCAGATTCACAACAGCTGCTTCCGTTTTGGTTTGATCAGTTGACGATGCGGCAATTTTTCCTGATCTCCCCTTGAGATCCAGTCAACACATCTATCGACCCCATCTTCACCATTGCTCTCCCAAACTTCTTTAGCCAAAGGCACCGATTCATGGAGTATATCTTCACTATTCTGGATGTGGATGGGTTCGACATCAATGTTTGATCGGAGGTCAGAAGTCCACGCTTTACTTGGAGATTCAAATAATATTTCTCATCTAAACATGTGGGCGTTAGTGAATCCAAGGGAACTGTGGGACCAGGGTTTGAAATAGAAACATAATTTGGGCATCTGGCTTTCAGATCAGAAGCCAATCGAGGGTCCATACCGGGGTCCTGTACACCTCTTCCACTAAAATTGTAAAGCCTGTTTTCGCTGAATGAAATACAATGCGAAACCCCTATAGAGTGAGCACCTGCAAATTGAGAAACAATTAGGTTAGAACATAATTATTATGGTGGAAAGGTGTGCGCTCAACTTAAATAATTAACTATATGGATGCAGATAATATTTAGTTAGTAGTTACCTGATAGAGTGACCATGTCTTCCTGAGACAAATGTTTTGCAGAAAAAATTTGTGTGAGTTGGTTTACATCGAATTGTGGACCAGGTAGGTTGGCCGGGACCTCTGATTCTCTAGAGATCCTTCCATCCCTTCGTCCCGCTGGAACTTCCCAAATTAATCCTCCGACCTGGCCAATATACAATAACATAAATATGTATAGATATTAGAGCATTTTTTGTTCGAAAAACAGTATTGATTTCAGAGAAATGTGATTCATTACAATTAACTGGATGAGGAGTATTTAAACTTTTATCAAGAACAACAATATCAATATCTATATAGGTTTTGAGTACAGAATCTGTATATTGAAGATTAATCAATAATAATCACCTGGTGGGCGCCATCTCTTGCAGCGAAAGCAAGGATGTCTGCACAGGAAACTACATTCGGGCATTTGGCTTCCAATATCGACTTCGCTTCATCAATCACTTCGAACCCGCGAAGGCTCGGATTGTTTGCCGGAGAGTTTTTCTCTGCTTGATTTTCCGGCGTCGAGTCAATTAGAATTGATCCATCGCATCCCTGGAAGAGTATCATGTCAATTCTCTCTCTATATATATTATGCGAATATAATGTCAATTTTCTAGTGATATATATTATGCAGTTTACTGTACCAATCTGGTATTAGTTATGTCTATCTACAACATTTATTTGTTATTCTAAGAAATTAAAGTAGATAATTGTATCACAATCATGTTATAATAAAGTATTTGTAAGAACATTATATTACTGATTACTGAAAATGTTATGTAAAAATATATACAAGATCTTTATTATATAGTAATGGAGGAGAAATTATGGGAAATAAATTATGGAGAACTTGTTTTATGATTATTGAGAAAGAACATTAACGAAAGTTAAATTTCTGATTTCTGGGTGGAAACAGGATATCTGAATTAAAGTTGAAGAAGACCTTGCTGAGGAAGATATGAATCTAATTCTAAGGATCCATGTAATACCGGCAGTAGAGTGTCTCTTTTTCAGCAGTCTATTAGTATTCACTGACAGTGAAATGTTTATTGGCTAAGGCCATTGTAACAATTCAAGAGATTGGGGGATCCGCAAGCTGCCTCAATTCTGGCGGAAATCCGGAGAGGCATACAAGAGATCTATCTACAGCAGCACAATTGATAGACAACTTCCAAAATTTGCACCAGATTGACATGCCTGTGTCTAGTGTCAAAGCCCTTACACTCCATTGACTCTTCAGAAGAAAACTGAATATTCTAAATTCCTGTTTTTTGTGTTGATATGCATACTAAGGATAGCATTTACTTTGTTTATATGTTTATATATGTTAAGATAGACCATAGACCTTTAAAGATAGTAAGAAACTTTTTTAAACTTTTTAAGTTTTGGATGGTCCATAACTCTTTAAAATGGCAAATTGAGATAAAAAATTATATTTTGATGTAACCTACATTTTGTTAATATTTAATGAATAACCAAATACTACTAAGTTTTAAAAAAAACAATAAGAAAAACCTACTATAAGTTAATAATAACTAAGACAACTAGATGACAACTAGATACAAGTAACCATATAAACTTACTCACCGCCTTTTTTAAAAAAACAACAACAAACAAACTCCTATACCATTAAAATTGAAGTGAGAGAAAAACCACCGACTTTCCCCACCACACACTAAATTGATATATACCACTGATTGTGTACTGAAAGTTGATATACTTACTCTGACAAAGCAGTCATGGAAATGCATCCTGATGAGAGAAGCTGCAATGCCAGAATTAGCTTTGACAGCTTTGGCCACAGCTGCAGTTACAATTGCCTCCGCCTCCGGGCACTTTTGACGGTAGTAACCCACCTTTAAACCATTCCCACTCGTTACTATTACAAGGGGAGATAGCACTGCTAGTACTAAAAATGCTATATTAACTGCATTAATTAAAGAGAGCTGAGCGATTGATCGCAGATCCATTTGGATAAATGGATTGAATGAACTGTAGCAGCAGGTGATACAGCGGCTGACTGACTCACTATTGAAATAGGAATATTAATGCAACTGATTGGATGAATAAATTTCCACCACCACTGTTCAGAGGAATATGAAAAAATAAATAAAAAGACTATCTCTTGCTTGCTCAGGGTAAGCTCACTCTTCTGCAGCTGAATGAATGGTATATGGATAGAGCAATGAATTTATCTAAAAGGGGTGCCCTAAGGGACTAGGTCAATGAATATATGGATAGACCGATGAATATCTTTATCAATGGCATTTATGTATCCTAGGGTTAAATATTTGACCAATAGTGCGGTGACATAAGTTCTGAAACAAAATATTTGACCAAGACTTGTGGCGATATGGGATGTACAATGAGAAACCTGAAATGAAGGCAACCGGAAAGAACTCTTTCAATTTTTAACTTTTCCGGCCTGCCCGCGGTGACTCCACATGCAATTTCCCTACACTCCATGTTTCTAGATTCCAAAATATATGTAGAAGGCGGCTGCCTGAAGATGTCCCGTATCAGTGAACAATGATACCCGTTTCAGTGTCCTTTTTAACATTTCCGGCCTGCCGGTGACTCCACTGCAATTTCCCTATACAACATGTTTCTAGATTCCAAAATATATGTAGAAGGCGGCTGCCTGAAGATGTCCCGTATACCTTACGAAGTGTCAACTTTGTAAGTGTCCAGTGTCAGCGACCAGTAACAAACGCGTTTACTTCAGTCCGTATTTATTCTCAAAGCATTTGACTACTGAACAGACCTACTATTGATATGACCTTCATCAGAAAATCTGATCACCTTTGAGACTATTTTCGATCAAATCATACAAGTACAGAAATGTCGGTTTGGAGGCTTATGCTGTTCTTCTTTCAAATATCTTACGATGACATGAATGACGGGGATGGAATTCAATTGCAGGCTCTTGCGGTGAGTAACACCACAACTTCCTTTGAATAGTTGTCTTTGACCACTTCATTACGTGAGACACTAGTGAGCACCAACTACGAAGGACGGTTCAGTAGGGACCTCTCCTTTGAATATTATTAAAATATAAAAGGGTCATCAGGGTCTCGAAGACATGTTCATTTTATTAAACTATAACGGGTTCCCGATGGACTATTATTAAAACATTCTAATAATTCTCTAAGATGAAAAATAAAAATTCCAAGTTACATATCCTATCACAATAAACACTTTAAAACACTTAAAATATCAAATAGGTTCTCTTACGCTAAAACACTAAAGAGTACAAATATATTAGCTAAAACACTAAAGAGTACAAATATATTTGAAAAAAAAAACTTACAAAGTTTAATGGATCATTATATATGTTTTAAAAGGTAATAATTTAATTCATTACAAAGTTCAATTGGTGATCATATTTGTTTTAAAAGGTAATAATTTAATTCATTTAACTTTGAATAAGAAATGAACTTACAAAGTTGAATGGATCATTATATTTGTTTTAAAAATAAAAACTTAGATTCATTTAATTCTCAAAATTCCAAGTATTATATTTGTTTTAAGATCTAATAATTTAGATTCCAAGTTACATATCCTATTATCTTAAAACACTTAAAAATTTACATATCTTATCACAATAAACGCTTTAAAACACTTAAAATCTCAAATATGTTCTTTTAGATTAACACACTAAAGAGTACAAATATGTTAGTTAAAAAAAATCAACTTACAAAGTTTAATGGGTCATTATATTTGTTTTAAAAGGTAATAATTTATATTCATTTAACTCCTTATTTAGTAGGACTCAGAAAGGGATCATATTTGTTAAAGTGGAAATCTTTTTTTTGGAATGTAAAAGGTAATAATTTATATTCATTTAACTCCTTATTTAGTATGACTTAGAAAGAGATCATATTTGTTAAAGTGGAAATCTTTTTTTTGGAATGTGAAATTTCAGGGTAAGTTTTGCACCTAGAGAGATTTGATCCCTCTCAATGCATGATAGATACTAAGTTAGATAACTTTCCAATTGAAGAAACAATGTCACATTTTTAGATTATCATTATTATGTATATATTTGACATAAGCTTCATACTTTGAAATTTACATGTTTATTGTGATCTATCTCTTTGATAATTTAATGCAATGACATGTCAATACCTTGAATACAGATATTATACACCAAACTTGTGAACCATTTCTGTTTTTGCATTAGGCAATTGTTAAAAAGCTTTGTGGTTTTAAATCATGTTTTGTTTTTTATGGGTTTGGCTATTGTTAAAAAGCTCTTCCATGGATTTAAATCATGTACATCATGTCTTGTTGTTTATCCATTTCACCATTGTTAAAAAGCTTTGTAGTGGCTTTACATTGTGTTTTCTTTTCCTAACTTGACCATATCATTCTCTTCTTTAATTTTTTGTAAGTTAGATGCCTTGAAGAGTTTGTACATTTAGTTCAAAGTCTAAATGATTTGAGGGGTTTATTTGTTTGTGTCACTATATTTAGATGTTAATATTTGTGGATGTTATAATCATTGTCGTGAATTTATATATGTAATTGTGGTTTGTGTGTTACAGTCATTTTGTTTTATAGGTATATGTAATTGTATGTTAGTAATTATTTTTTGACGTGGTTTGTGTGTTTTCCTGAGTGTATTTGGATGGTAATATTTGTGGATGTTACAGTCTTGTGTTGTATTTCTATATGTATATGTTATTTTTTTCTTGTAATTATTTTTTAATGAAGAAGGGAAACATTCTTTTCAATAATTCATTTGTAATTTGCAACATGATTGATTCTCCATATTTATTTCATTTAATTCCTTGTACGACAACTTACAACTAATTAATTCTTAATAGTGTCCCTAGAGATATTACTAAATATATTTTGATCTATTTCATTTAATTTTCGTGTATGACAACTTTTGACAACTGATTAATTCTTAATAGTGTCTCTATAGATATCACTAAATATTTTTTTAATATTTTTTTTAATAATCTATTGCCTCAAAATTACTCCTAAAATAGTTTTTTTCTTTGCAAATGTTTACAAGAATTTATTTTGTTCTAGACTATTTTGATTTTTTTTATATATAGTTTGTTTTCAATGTCAAGAAATAATGTATTTTTTACTTATTTTAATGTGTGGCCAAGTCTAAAAATTCTCTAATTTATCTGTTTCTTCAAACAATTATTAAATATTTCAAGGGGTTAAGAACTATTACATACATGTTTTGAGAGAGAAAACCACATGTTTATTGATAAGATTGTTATAAATAATTAGTGTGCATATTTATTATGCAAATGATTTTCATGTTAAGATTTCTTACGGAGTTATTTTTTCTAAAATAAATTAGATACTGAAATTACAAGTGTGTAATTACTTTAATTATTTAACTACTTCTTCCATTCATTTTTCACTATATCTATATTGAGATAGAAATTGAGACATTCACTATATTTATGTTGCAATTATCATTATTAAAATTAAAATGCATAAATGGAATCAATATCTTAAAAATGTCATTGGATACCTAAATTGTATACAACTTAAAATATTTTAGATTAAACTACAATTTGATAAAATATGATGGATTGAATTCATTAATAAAAAACTAGTCAGCTCTACAACGGAGAGATTGAACCAGGAGAGTCTGACTCTACAAAATGCTCTACATTCTCAATACAACCCAATCAATATATAACACACACAGATTTAGGGAAGTGAGAAACAAACCCTAAGAAATAGAAACTTATTACTATCCTAAGGTTCTGTGAACCAACTCTCACAAATTAAGGATTCTGCGTTATCTTTTAACACTCCCACTTAATGGAGAAGGGGTTCACAAATATACCCAACATCTCCCTAAACATTTCAAATTTATTTTTTCCAAGAGGCTTAGTGAAAATGTCAAAAACATTATCACATGTTTTAAAATATACAAGATGGATTTCCTTAGATTGAACTTTTTCCCTCACAAAGTGAAATTGTGTATCAATGTGCTTAGTGTTCTTGTGGAACACCGAATTATTAGCTAGTTTGATTGAGCTCTGGTTATCACATCTGATAGTTGTTGCATCTTTCTGTTCTTCCCCGACAGCCTAGACAAGTCTCCTCAACTGGATTGCCTCACATGTTGCTGCACACATTGCTTCATATTCTTCTTCCACTGAGGACAAGAAAAATGTGTTATGCATCTTACTGCTCCATGCAATCACCCTAGATCTAATGCTAAATGCCGCCTGTTATGGATCTTCGATCGTCTACATTTCTAGCCTAGTCAGAATTTGTAAACCCTGTCAATATAACATCATAAGAATCAATATAAATAATACCATAATATATGGCTCCTTGTAGATACCTTAGAATTCTTTCCGTTGTAATCCAGTGACTCTCAAGTGGCTTGGACATAAAGTGACTTAGCACACTAACTGCATAAGCCAAGTTTGGTCTCGTAGTGGTTAAGTAGATTACACTCCCAACCAAATGTCGATAGAGTGTCACATCTGCCTCTTTAGATCCATCCTCACTCTGAAGTTTAATGTTTTGTTGTAATAGTACTATTGCAGTCTTACACTTATCCATCCTGAATCATTCCAGTAGACCCCTCACATACTTACCCTATGATAGAAAATTTTGTCATGAATCTCTCTAGATCTCAAGACCCAAACAATATCTTAGTTCACCAAGGACTTTCATTTCAAACATTTGTTACATTTTCTCCTTCATTTCTTTGATTATATCAACATCATCTCCTGTAATAATTAGATTATCTACATACAAATAAATCGACATTATATGCCCCCTTTTCATCATTCACATTATACAGATTAGGGTCGTTTTTACTTCTATTGTAACTGTGTTGCAGAAAAAATGAATCTACCTTTTCATACTATGACCTGGGTGCTTGTTTTAGTCCATATAAATCTTTATTTAATCTGCAGACTAAATGTTCTTTCAATTTCTGGACAAACCCCTCAAGTTGCTCTAAGTAAACCTCCTCTTTCATATCCCCATTTAAAAACACAGAATTTACATCTAGTTGGTAGATCATCGAGTGAATTCTAGTAGCTAAAGCAATCATAGTTCTGATAGTATTTAGTTTAGCTATGGGGGCAAAGGTTTCCTCATAATCAATACCTTCTTTTTGTTAATACCCCTTTGCTACAAATCTAGATTTTAGTTTATCTATACTTCCGTTTGAATTAAACTTGGGTTTATACAACCATTTACAACCTATGGTTTGTTTCCCTTTGGGTTTGTTCCATAGCTTCTTTCCATTCACTACAATGATTGGATTCTCTATAACTATAAGGTTCTACAACATTCATCATACTAGTTATAAAGGATTTTTTCCTATATCTAGCAGGAAATTGAGTCTGCCTACCTAATATTTTGAGCGTTGTTATAACTTCCAACCTATTCTGAATTTCCTTTGAAGGGCTCAGCTCGATTCATGTATCTGATATTTCTGCTTTTGCCTTTTTCTACTTCTCATGGCTACCACGTGCTTCTTCACTTCCTTCTACCAACAAAGATATATCCCATTCCTAATTTATTTTATTAGATTCATCATAAATCTACTCATGGAACATGACACCTCTACTGACAAAAAAATTGTGAGTAGAGGGATTAAACAATCTATAGGCTTTATATTATGAACAATATCCTACAAAGGTGCATCTAATGGCTTTTGAATCTAATTTTTTTCTGTCTTCCTTTGGAATATGGGCAAAGGCTTTAGAGCCAAATATGGTCAAATGTTTTACTGTAGGTTTGAATCCTAACAATGCTACAAAATGAGTTTTAAACTCGAGACTTTTTGTAGGACTCTTATTTTTAAAATAAACTGCAGTATTGAATGCTTCAGCCCAAAAACCATTTGAAAGATCCTTACCTTTCAACATGGTACGACCACACTCCACCAATGTTCTGTTCTTCCTTTCTGCTACTCCGTTCTACTGAGCAACATGGGGTAGTGTGAATTGCTGTAATATTCCATGGTCTTTATAGTACTTGGTGAATTCAACCTTCTTGTATTCTTTGCCTTTATCGGAGCGGGGAATCTTTATATACTTCCCTATTTTCTTTTCAATCATAGTTATAATCTGCTTAGAATATTCAAATGTATGGATTTTCTTACTAAGAAAATATACCCAAGAAAACTTTGTGCAGTCATCAACAAATAGTAGAAAATGCAGTGCACCTCCTATTGAACTTGTTTTCATAGGTCCACATAAGTCAGTATGCACTAATTCAAGTATATCTCTCTTTTTATTTTCTACTCGAACATGGAATTCTTCTCTATGCATCTTTCCTAATACACAAGCTTCACAATCATTATGCAATTTTTTTAAAGTAGGAAGACCTCTTACCATTCCCTTTTTATAGAGTAACAATAGATTGTTGAATTTGATGTGACCAAGTCTATGGTGCCATACCTCTTCTATAGTTAAACTCGATGTTGTTAAAGCTCGATGTGGTGTTGTCCTCACATTTAATTTGTACAGACCTCATGTTCGAATTCCTGAAACAATAGTCTTCATACCAACCAACAAATATTTAGTATAACAATGAGATTTAAAGAATTCTACCTTGAGGTTCTCATCTGTAATCATGGATACAAAAATAAAATTCTTTGTAAATCTGAGTATATACATCACATTTTGAATGTGTCTGATATTACCATCAGGCAGGATAGCATGAATGTTGTCGTACCATTTGATTTGATAACCTCTATCATTGCCAAGGTATATTTTCACTATGTTGTTGGTTTATTTGAAATCTTTGAACCATTGTCTATTCCATGTCATGTGTGTGGACACTCCCGAATCCACATACTAGATGTCTGCCTCGACATTTTCATCAAAGTCAACCATGAACAGTCTGAAATCCTGAACATGGTCATCATTTGCAAAATGACCTGCATGTCTTTTATGTCTCTGTTATCCTTCATCAAATTTCTTCTTTCTATAGTGCTTAGCCATATGACCAATTTTACCACAATATAAACATTTTAATCCTGAATCATACCTATTCGAGTACATACCTTGAGATTGATTTGGTCTTTTCTGTGGGTTTGCTCCATTTTGATGCGATGAATTTCCTTTTATTTGAAGGATTTTTTTTTTGCTAATAACGCAATATCTACACTCTCGAGTTTTAGAGTCGATCTTCTTTCTTCTTCTTGCATTTAGATTCCTATCAGTTCTTCAAATTTTGGGGTTTTCTCCCTTGCATTTATCCTAGTGATAAACATATGGTAATTGTTAGTCATACCATTCATGGTAATTGTGACCAAATATTTGTGTGCAACTGTGTCACTAATATCTGCCAATTTTTTCTTAAGATCCTTGATCCGAGATATGAAAGAAAAAAATGTTTCATTCTCCTCAATTTTTATGGAGAGGATCTTTCTCTTCAAGAATAGGAGACGATTTGTACTCTTGATCTCATATAGATCCTTCAACATCGTCTAGATGTCGCTTGCATATTTGCATTCTCTGATATTAGGTATGATGCAGCCTTTTACTGACATCTTCAACAACGTCTTTATTTTATCTCTCTCTTCTCCCAGTCTTGAATCATTATGGTAGGACCGACTCCTCCTGCTGGCTTTGGCTCATCCCCATTTTCAATCGTTCAGGCACTCTACGCTTCTAGCACAGTCTACATCTTGAACTTCCAATTAGAGTAATTTGAACCATCGATATTGTTTCTGTCATTCAATTATGCCTCAATTATTTGATTGCTCATCGTGACAATTCTAAGAAAAAACTTCGAGTAATTGACAGGAAAAAAATGGATCTACCCTAGATCCTCACAAAAAAGTAATATCATGATACAGATCTACCTGATCTATGGTCAATCCAGCAAGCTGCTCTGTACACTGTGCCATAGGCTCTTGACTTCTCTGCCATGACCTCTTATTTTCTTAGCACAAGCTCTCTGGCTCCACCATGACAATTTCTTCAGTACAGGCTCTCTCGCTCCTCTGCACCAAACTTACACCGACAACGGATATGCTTCAGATCTCTTCCTTCATCGGCGAGCTAACATGGGTAGTCTATCTGTTTCAGATCTATTCCTTCATCAGAAAGCTTCTACCAGTAGTAGATCTACCTCAGATCTCTTCCCTTCATCAGTGAGCGAACACTGGCACAGATATGTTTTCAGATCCCCTCTTCCTGCATCAACACAATTGTTGAATGAATTTCCGTGTTGATCACACCAGGAACGAAACTGTATTAGAGATTGGCCCTTCGGTATGCTTCTCTTACACAGATCCACCCTTATTGGTGTGGATGACCTCCATGGGTTTGTGTTGATCGGTGCGATTCATCCTCCGAAAAATGCGTCGATCCAATCAATTCCCGAGAAAAAAAAATTACTCAGTCATCAGGGGCTTCTCCTCTGCTAGCTGGATACTCATAGGGATAAGGACACTCTAGCTATGATTCAACCCTAGAGCTCTGATATCATGATAAAATATGATGGATTGAATTCATGAATAAAAAACTCATTAGCTCTACAATGGAGAGACTGAACCAAGAGAGCCTGACTCTGCAGAACGCTCTACATTCTCAATAGAACTCAATCAATACATAGCACACATAGATGTAGGGATGTTAGAACCAAACACTAAGAAATGTAAACTAATTCCTATACTAAGGTTCCGTGAACCAACTCTCAGAAATTAAAGATTCTCCATTATCTTTTAACACAATTCTATAAGAAGTAGATTTTGTAATTTCTTAATACATTACATAGTTTATTTTCAACCAATTTTATTTGACACCTCTAATTCTTAACTTCATTTATTTATTTTTCCATAGAAAAAAATCAAACTTTCTATTATTAATAGATAGTCGCATAGCATATGCATAGCATTTCAGAGTAGCCCCATTTCTCCTTTTTTTCCAAAGTGAAATGGTGGTCTCGACTGCCTTATAACACCTTAAGGTATTATGAAAACAACCTGTGAACGATAAGAAAAAAAGAGGCACCTCCAATCAGTCATCATCTCCCCGATGTGTTTGCAAAATAGAGATAATGAAAAGAGGATGTAGTGCCTACAAAAGCATAAGCTTCCATTCCAAAAAAAGGGGAGACTGGCAGTAAGGACTATCTCGGTCTCCTGAAATTAAAAAACAGTTTTAAGATGAGGTCCCATAACCTCCTTACATAAGGAAAACCGTTCTAAGACATCAAAAGTTATGAGACAGTTTTATAATTTTGTAGACGAAACATAAGAAAAAACATAAGCATCTGATTATGTACAGGAGTAGAGAAAGATATAGACTTTTTAACCAAAAACAGGTTGTTCCAAGGAGTGAACAACCCCATTTTCCATCTTTGTCACTGTTTAGGTCCCCATATATTTTTGAGAACCTTCTTTAGATAGGCGGTCTGCGTCTTGGTTCCGTTCCCTGTAAATGTGGAAAATAGTGATCTCAGTGAAATAACATTTGATCCGATAAATCTCTCTAAGCAAAGGCAAAAAAATATAATTTTTGCACTGTTGAGTCCCATTAAACCAGTTCGCAATGTTCTTAGAGTCACCAAAAATATGAATCCTCCTCAATTGTCTTGAAATCAACCAGCAGAGAAGAAAATGTAGGGCTTTGAGTTCAGCAAAATTGTTAGACCCTTACCCAAGACCCACTGATGCACGTAAGGACTTTTCCGGGGATAAATGAATAACTAGGCCAGCTCCACACTGCCCATTCAGGTCGGAGGCACCATCGAAATAAGCCCATGGAATCAATTCCCTGATGAATTCTGGCTGGATACAGTGAGGAGGGCCTGGGCCAAATGGAGTTGGAATACTATCATAGATGGCAGCACCTTCTGCAGCCAATCTTCCAATTGGGAAGGACAGATCTTGAAAAATTTCCCCGTTCCTTGCAATCCAAGTGCCCTATGCTATCAAGAGAGGGATTTTTCTAAATTTATCATGAGGAGCCTCTTGCCACCACTGGGTCCATGCTTGAAGAAGGTCTTCTCCTTCCCATTTGATAGGAGTATTGAGGGGCCTTAGAGATTTAGCCCAAAGGCTGACATTAAAGGGGCAGTGAAGAAAGATGTGAAGAGATGTTTCCTCCCTTACCTTGCATAGGGAGCACCATCACGGGCCAATTTTCCCCCTCTTTTGAAGAAAATCCCAAGTTGGCACTTTTTTCTGAAGGATACACTAGAAGAAAAGCCTGGTCTTAGCTGGACATTTCAACTTCCAAATAGGTTTACACCCCCAGGCTAGAACCTCCCACCCTTGCTGTGACATCATCCATTTATACCCCATCTTTGGAGAGTAGACTCTAGTCTGATCATGAACCCAACGAAGTTCGTCCCTTGAGTAAGAGATCTGAACAGAGGATTTTTGCAGGTCCAAAACATAAAGTCTCCATTCTTCCTTCCATCTTTCTTCGAGATGAAGATCAGTCCCTGAAAGCCACCCTTGTCTCAAGAGAGAGGAGGTCTGATGATTAGCCACTTGACTCAGTTTGTGAAATCCTCTGTCATTTAGGAAGGTTACCAATTCCTGAGAAAGAGTAAAACTAGCTGAACATCCGACCCAAGGGTCACATCCAAGCCGAACCTAGGCACTGTCTCCCACACTCCATGCTAATCCTTTCTCAATGGTTTGCATAGATGCTACCATAGCTTTCCATACCACAGAGGTATTTTTTGAAGACTTTAGGGGTGAGCAGACCCATTCGAGGACTGATCCCTGTTAAATATATTTTCTTTTAATGACAGACGACTAGAGCGACTCTGTCGTTATAAGCCTCCAAGCTAATTTGGCTACAAGGGATTTTGAAAAAGAGACCAAGTTCTTTATACCCTAACCTCCCCATTCCTTTGGTCTTATAATTTTATCCCATGCTACCCAGGGAGTAACATGTTCTATTTTGGAGCCAACCCATAAGAATCTACTGCACAGTTTATCTATGGAGGCTAGAATACCTTTCGGCACCCATGAGAGACTAGCCTGGTACACCGAAATTGCCATTAAGATTGACTTGATAAGAACCAGCCTTCCTTCCCTTGATAGCCATTTGAGACTCCAATGATTAAGTTTTTTTTCAAATTTAGCATGGAGCCACTTCCAGTCATGGATTTGATAATTGTCAGGCTTAAGATGGAAACCCAAGTATTTGAAGTTATCCTGAATGGTTTTGACTTCAAAATGCTGCAGAGCTTCAACTCTACCCACCTCTTCAATGGACAAACCCGAGGTAGTAAGAGTCGATTTCCGTTCATTGATTTGGAGCCTAGTTGCTTTTAGGAAGAGGTCCAAGATACTCTTTAGGGATTGACAGTCCTCCATACTCCCATTACTAAACAAAATAATATTATCCACAAAATACTGATCACTGATCAGTATTTTGAAAGAATACTGATCACTTCATCCCCTTTCCCCAACATTTCCTGCAGCATGATAACATCCACGTTTTGAGAACGCATGAGTTCTCTGAAGGCTAGATTTTTCAGCTGGCTAGCTAAGCCTCTGCAGTTAAAAGATAGGAATATCATGGAACACCTTCAGGGGGTGGATGCTCTGCTCTAAGCACCCCAGGAATAGACATTTTCCTCCCATCAGCTATATCAATAATGGATTTTAACTGGGCCTTGGAGAGGTTAGATTTCCTTCCTCTCAATTTCCTTGGTCCAAAAGCCATAGGGTCCGAAGCAAGCCTTCCCACAACCATCCCTTTCCCTTTATGAGTGGCCAAAGGTCTGAGGTTACAAGGGGTAATTGCAGAAGAGGAAACCCGGGGGCTAGAAGTTACAAGGTCGCTAACATCAGGGGGGAGGTTAGGATCAGTAGGTACCCAGATAGATAGAATCACACTGTCTAAAGACAATTTTGAAATGTTTAAAGTCGAAATATCATTGAAAATCTATCTAGAAGGACCAGGCTCAACAAACTTAGACATAGAATAACAGAAAGAGGATCGGAAGGAGAAAGGATGGGAAGTGGACATACCTGCCTGAGACGCCCCAACAAGTTCTGAGATTGGAAGGGGAAACAGGGAGGTCCCAGATTTGTTAGAGGCAGAGAGAGAGATACTGCATCCATAGCTTGATCCTGTACCAGGGCCTCCTTAATAACTGGTGATTTCTCCTGCTCAGTAGGAAGAGATACTGCTGCCTATGCATGACCTTCCACATCATGAAGAGAGGCTCCCTCCTTCTTACATGGTTTCTTCTTCCTACAACGACGTCGATGACCAAGAGGGCATTCCTTCGCCAAATGCCCATACTTATGGCAGCGGTTGCATGAAAAGGGAGGTTCTCATAGTCAAGGGTCTACAAAAATTCCAAGTTCCTGTATTGCAGAGCCATTACATCCGCCAAACCCTCTCTGAGATTTAAACTGACCAAAATTCGTGCCACACTCCAGTCTCTTGTTTGGATATACGATTTGTCTGCTTCCAGAAATGTGCCCAACGTGTTTCCAATGGAAATGAAGATGAATTCTGTCCAAAACTGCATAGGGAGGCTAGGGAGTTTGACCCATACCGGAGACTCCACCATTTTTTCTTTCTGAGCGTCAAATAATGGAGTCCATCGGCGAAAGACGATTGGTCTCTTACCGAAGAACCAGTTCCTTCCTAACACCCAGTCCACCTAGTCTTTTATGTCAAATTTGATACTAAACCAGCCCCTTGCTAAGATTTTGATCTTTGTAGGCTGACCCGGGCCTTCTTTCCATTCGTTGAGGACCCAATCCAAGATGTGCTCAACTGAGTACTTCCTTCCTCGCACTCTTCCGACCATAATGGTCTTTGACGCTTCCATAGCTTGTTCTATGCTAATGTCCACTCCCAAAAGACAGTTGGGCCTACTTTCTTTCTTCTTAATGGGCTTTGGATTTTTACGCTTTCCACCCACTGCTTCCTTGAAAGCCTCCCCTTCTCCAGAAATTTTTGTAATGGGAACATCTGACCCCGCAAATGCAGGCAACCTCGGTTACCCTCCTTCAGAGACCTTAGGAAGTTATACAACCCTGGGACGACCCCTTTGCTTAGATTTATCCCATGATTTTCGGATGCTGAAGAGCTTGGGGGTCTGTTTACAACTTCATTGGGGGAGACCCTAGACTGGCTGAGCAGACGAGTCTCCCCTTGAGGCACAAAAAGAGTCAGCCCACCCCCACCCCGAGAAACATGGACGCGAGCAACGACAGGCACAGAGAGCCCAGTAGACAAGAAACCTTGACCCAAAATAGATTTTCGCAAACCCACCATATCTTCCTTCAAGAGTCCTCCCGGAGGAGTTCCTCCAAATGAAATACCTTCACCAACGGCTTTGAAGCCTGCAAAACCTTGAAACCCACAACTGCCAACTACGTCCTCTAATCCCCCAGTTAAAGCAGGATGGAAAAGATTACCTTGAGGTGCAGCGGGAGAAAGGAGCCAAGGGTTTTGTGACGCCGCTCTTTCCCTGTCTTCAACTGCAGGAATTCGCTCGCGGACCAGTTCAGGGAGGAGCCCTACCTTCCCACACCCACTCCAAGTGCTTTGCAGGGTTTTTTCTAACAGCCTCACTCTGTTTGAAAAGCCCCTTCATCATCGAGAGCTTGAAAATCGACATTCTTTGGGAAGAAAAGCTCTAGGTTCTTCTCTGATATCTCATGCTGCCAACACGTAAGGAGGTCTTCAGGTGCAGGCTGTAATTCAACCGACTCACTGTCAAACCCCATTGCTAACGCCGACAACACTTCTTAAACCGACATCGCGAAAGCACGGAAACCGCTCCAGAGAAGAAACCCTAATAGCTAAACATCGTCGAGCAGAACAGAAACTACAAAACAAAATTAGCCCCATTTTTTTTAATCGATTAATCAAATGCCGTACGCGTGGCCATGTTTTAGGTTCCTAGAGAGGGGTGCCGAGGAATCCAAGAATAGAGCCCGCTGCAAAGATTGGCATACTCCTATCACATCGAAAGTAGACCAACCGAAACCAGAGGGCCCAAGGCCGAAACCGGCGAACCTTAGGGTTTCCATCCCTCCATAATCAAAACACTCATGCTATCGATTGGTTTCAAAATTGCTCTCACTTCATTTCTTTATTTAAAAAGAAAAATAATAAAATTCCTCCACGTAATTTTTTTTTTTTAAATTATAAAAAATTATAAAATTCACCTCAAACTAAATTATTTCTAATTTTAGCATGTTAATATTATTTATAATTTTAGTATGTTAATATAAGCTTCTCCATCTTAAAATAAATTATTAAATTCATCCCAAACTCGTTATAAAATTCACCACAAACTAAATTATTTTAAATTTTATGTAAGTTAATATGTTATATGAGCTTGACAAAAGTGCCATATAACTATTAAATATTAATGTATTAATTATGTATTAAATAAATATTAAAATCTTAAATGTATTATTTAATTATATAAATGTTTTAATTAAATATGAATATATTTCTTGACACATTAATTAAATTTTAGTGATTGGAATATTCATAAAACCGAGCGGAGCTTTGTCTATTTGCAATATAAATCCACGTCCTACTTACATATTCGACGTATCCGCTTTACAACCTATTCATTCTGGAACATCATTTAACATCCAAGCGAATGATGGGCGACCTGTCTGCTAATTACTCAACTGAATTTTTAACATCATTATAACAAACCATCTGCACCTCATTAAGGTTATTGTGTCGTAAATTAAATTGAATTGCCCTAACCTGTCATTAGTCATGTGAAGTGGTCTATTGACTCACTAAGTAACTCACTTGATGTGCAATATTGTTAGTATCACTTACTTAAAATTAATTTGGTGTATGAGTTGTTTTTGTTTGTGAGATCAGAGACTTACTTTTACTTTATTTGATCGATAAGTTTATCAAAACATACATATTTTACTCTTTTAGTAATATTTGTGAATGTTACAATCATTGTGATAAGTTTCTATATGTAACTGTGGTTTGTGTGTTACAATCATTTTGTTGAATATGTTTGTTAGTAATTATTTTTTGATGTGGTTTGTTTATTTGTGTCACTGTATTTGGATGGTAATATCATTGTGTTGTATTTCTATATATATATGTAATTGTTTGTTAATGAAGAAGAAATTGATTCTCCACATTTATTTTATTTATTCCTTGTATGACTTCATACAACTAATTAATTCTTAATAGTGTCCCTACATATATTATTAAATATATTTTGATCTATTTTATTTAATTCTTTGTATGACAATTTTTGACAACTAAATAATTTATTTTATTAATTCCTTGTATAGCATCATACAACTAATTAATTCATAATAGTCTCCCTACATATATTACTAAATATATTTTGATTAATTTATTTTATTAATTCCTTGTATGACATCATACAACTAAATAATTCTTAATAGTGTCCCTACATATATTACTAAATATATTTTGATCTATTTCATTTAATTTCTTGTATCACAAATTTTGACAACTAATTAATTCTTAATAGTCTCCCTATAGATATTACTGAATATATTTTGAAGAGTGTTTTTAATAATATATTGCCTCAACATTACTCCTAAGATAATTTGTTTCTTTGCAAATGTTTAAAAGAATTTATTTCCTTCTAGGAAATATTGAATTTTTTTTAATCTATAGTTTGTTTGTTTTTCAATGTCAAGAAATAATGTATTTTTGAATTATTTTAACGAGTGGCCAAGTTTATAAATTCTCTAAATTATCTTCTTCTTCAAACAATTATAAAAGATTTGATGGGGTTAAGAACTATTACATACATATTTTGAAAGAAAAAAAACCACAAGTTTATTGATAAGATTGTTATAAATAATTAGTATGCAGATTTATTATACAAATTATTTTCATGTTAAGATTTCTTATGAAGTTATTTTTTGTAAAATAAATTATATACTGAAATTAAGAATGTGTAATTACTTTATTTATTTAACTACTTCTTCCATTCATTATTCACTATATTTATGTTGAGAGAAAAATTAAAGAGTTCACTATATTTATGTTGTAATTATTATTATTAAATTTAAATGCATAAATAAAATCAACATCTTAAAAATATCAATAAACAACTAAATTATATACAACTTGAGATAATTTTCTCCAAAAATAAATAAATTAAATTGCAATTCTATAAGAAATGGATTTAGTAATTTCGTAACACATTACATAGACACATCTAATTCTGAATTTAATTTCTCTATTTAAAAACAAAAATTATAAAATTTCTCCGCATAAAATTATTTTTTAAAAATTTATAAAAAAACATAAAATTCACCCCAAACTAAATTATTTTTAAAACAATTATAAAATTCACCACCAACTAAATTATTTTAAATATTTTTGTACCTTAATAGGTTCTAGACTCTTAATAGTCTTGGTAATTACCTTTGCCAGTGCTTTAGCATCTGTTCTCAGTAGGAAATGAACATTGGCCAAATGAATAGAAAACTTACTTATGCAGTTCCAGGCTGCTTTTACCTCCTTTTCAATAGGAGCATAATTCAACTCTGCTTTGTTCCAAACTCCTGAAACGAACTGCACAACTTGTTCTTGTTCTTTTGGGCTTTCTTCATTTGGCTTCTGCTTTAAAACACCTCCCCAACCGATGTTGCTTGCGTCTGTTTCAACAATCTTAAAAGAATTATCATCAGCAACATAAAGAATAGGGAGATTACGAACCTTGGCTTTTATCTCCTTGACTTCTTGTGTATGCGCCTGTGTCCAAGGTTTCAGATTCTTTCTGAGTCTCTGGTTCAATAAAGACCTGTCAATGGCACATGAAGGATAAAAATTGCTCACATAATTCAAGCATCCCAAAAATCTCTGCAACTGAGTTTTATCAAGGATGACATCTGGAAACTTATCAGAAAACTCAAGTGCATGGTTCTGGAGAGCAATTTGTCCATTTTCAATCTGGTGCCCTAAAAACTTGATTTTGGTTTGGCACAACTCCATCTTCTTTTTGCTTAAAACCAAACCATTTCTCTGGACCAACTTCATGAAAATCTTCAGGTGTCTGAAGTGGTCTTGCAAATTCTTGGAAAATATAAGCAGATCATCAATATAGGCAAGTAACCATTTAGCATAGGGTCTAAAGATAGAATCCATTACCTTCTGAAATTTCGAAGGTGCATGTTTTAACCCAAATGGCATTACATTCCATTCATAATGCCCATGAGGAACGCTGAATGCTGTCTTCCATTTATCATTTTCTGCAATTGCAACTTGCCAAAAGCCAGATTTTAAATAAAACTTGGAGAATATCTTGGCTCCATGTATCCGACGCATGAGATCTCCTTTATGCAGGATTGGATATGTATCATCTGCTAAAACAGAATTCAGAGGCTTGTAGTTTATCACTAGTCCGGGAACTCCCCAAATCTGTTCACTTCTCTTGTTAACATAGAATCCATAACAGTTCCAAGGGCCGCTGAATTCTCTAATCAGTCTTCTTTGTAGAAGCTGATCAATTTCTTTCTGGCAGAGCTGCCTGTATTCTGCTGACATTGAAATAGCTCTACTTTTGCATGGTCTGCCCTCATATCCTTCTTTGTAGGGCAATTCAATACAATGCTGTTTCCGATGCCAGAATGCATTCAGCTCTTCTGAACAACATGTTCTTTTAAATTCTTCTTTTAGTTCAGAAATCTGTTTCTGAACCTGTGGAGAACTCAACTGGTCTTCAATCTTGGTTGTACTTTTCTGATCCTTGAGTTCTTCCAAAATTTTTACTGCTTTTTGAAGTTTTTATTCTTTTTCTTGCATGGCTTGTACCATGGTTGAGACTCTGGGATTTGATGTATAGGGAATTTCAGTTCTTTCTCCAGAGACTGTGATGAACATTCCAGCAGATTTGTCAGGAAATCGGAACGAACCATGGGGCTCTACTGCTGCTAAAAATATGTTTCCCAATATACAATCAACTGGGATGTCACCTATTGGAAATGAGAGTTTTACACATTTTGAATCAAAACATACAGTAGCTTTAGAAACTTCAAATTCTAAATTTTTCTTTCCTAATCCTAAAACTTTTCTTTTTTTCAGTAGTCCAATACCTTGAAGGGATTATGTTCTTAGAAAGAATATTAATATCTGCACCAGAATCAATTAGTACAGTGACATTATACACTCTGCCTGCAACACATAATTTTACTTCAATGTGGTGTTGCTGATACTGTACTGCCAGAACTTGCATGTCATTAATTTCTCTGAAACCAACAGAATCCTCAAATTTTCCTTCTGCAACTCTTATTTCTGGTTCAGAGTGCAAAGTGTAATTGACATGTCTTCCTGAAATAGATGTAGAAGGCTGTTGCACTGGTGGAGCCTTCCCTGACTGTGAAACTTGGAGTTTTAAGGCAGCAATCTCTGATTTCATGGCATAGATTTCATATTTTGTGTTGTGTATCTCCCTACTCACCTCCCCCAAAGTGAGTGTGCGAACTTTGCTACTGTTGTGTTGGAGATACGACTTGGTGTTTCTTTCGTAAGAAGCATCAAAAAAATTTGGCTTCTTACTAGAGGAGGAACTGGCTGGACCAGTACTGTGCTGCATATAGGCTTTGAGCATTGCAGCTTTGAGGTCACCTTCCTCAAGGGCACGGATTTGAGCAAACAACTTCATTTCATCTTCATCAAGTTGTGCTATGAGGACTTTGAGCTTTGGCTCAGGTTTTTCTGGAGAAAAGTCATCTGAAGAATAATCTGATTCAGAATCTGAATAGGCACAGTTATCTGGATCAGAACATTGACAATACATGTGGACTTCTTCATCAGAAAAGGATGATGAATAGGAGGAAGAAGACTCAGCAGGGGACTCAATAACATGTTGTTGAATACGAAGGGCTTGTGAACGGTTATGATAGTTTGCTGTTTTATGGAAGGAAGAATGATAGTGAGCACATCTGGGTTCAGACTTGACAGTGACACTGGCAGATGGCTGTTTATTCTTTTGAGACTTTTTACCTAGACCTCTTTTGGATTCTAAGGCTGTGGGACAAATATTAGAAGTATGACCAGCTTGACCACACAACCAACAGACTACTTCATTCATTCTAGCAATCTTGGCATCTTTGGGACGGATGTCATGGGGTTGATAGTAATGGGTCTTAGGAGTATACTTGTAGTAGCCTTTCCTTCCTTTCTGATGTATTCTTTCTTTCGGCTTTCTGAGCTCTCTTCTCTTTCCTGAACTCAGTCTGTATGTAGAGGCTCGACTGCGCTTCTGAGCCTTCTTTGCCTGTTGTTTGTGCTTTCTATGTTTTACCAAAGGATCATCAACAGTTATTCCATATCGACTGCAGAAAGACTTAGTACCAGGAAGTCTATTCAATTTATCTATAAACTTTTGCATCTTTGAGCTGGTACAAAGAGAAATCAAAATTTTTGTAATAATACTATAAAAATCTCCCCAAAGATAAACTTCCATAGGCAAGGGGAAAGCATCTTGCATTTTCAAGATGTCTACCAGCTTTGATGGTAGAGCTGCAAGATAAACTTGTTTCCACAGTATGTTCTTGGGATCTAAGCTGGTAGAGCTGCAAGATAAACTTGTTTCCACAGTATGTTCTTGGGATCTTTTGCCAAGAATATTCTTTCTATCCAATCTCTGTGGAAATCTTCAAACTGATTTATATTATTACACTTCAGATTCATCAAGATAAGTTCATTCTTATCTGTAAGTGCAAATTCTGCTCCACAAAAATGCTCTTGGATAAGTGTAGTGAGTGCACCAATCATATTTTTCTGTGGAGTGCCATCATCATTAAACCTTATATCTCCCTGTTCATCTTTGAGCACTTCTTGCTCCATCTTTGCAATCATAACAGGAGATGATTCTAGCTCCCACCATCTAGCCAGGGTACCTGTAAAACAAGCAATGAGAGTTTTGCAGGCTTGCACTTCACTCTTGCCTTCAACGCACATCAAATTATATTCAACTATCATCTGATCAAGAACCTGTCTGATTTGTGCTGCAGAGAGGCCATCAATGTTCCACTCCTTATGACTCCCTTCATGGAAAGTATCTCTAGCTAGGAGTCTACCAGCTCCATATAGATCAGGGGCTGCAGGTCTGGTGACCTGAGGCTCTAAGGGCTCATAGATGGGGAAAGCATGTTTTTCAGAGTCTGACTCTTCTAAAGCAGATGCAATAGTTATTCTTTTAGATTTTTCTTCAGGTTTAGACTCAGACTGTTGTGATGGCTTGACAACTTCTTTGGGAAAAAGCTGAGGAAACTTAGAGATGGGACTACTAAGTTCATGAGTGTGTATGCTTTTTCCTTTGGTAAAAAATGATGTCGGGATTGGCTTCTCCGACTTCTTCAAACTCAACCTATCTAACTTTTCAGACATATTAGAAACAGACTGCCGTGTAGAGAAACCTTGTTCAACTACACAATTCTCTACATCCTCAAATTTTTGTACAGAATTTTCTGAAATATGTCTAATTACAAATAAATCACACTAAACTGAATTCAAAACTTTATTTACATCATTTATGGATACCTGTACACTATCAATCTGATCTTTAACCAGGGCAGTCTTGGCAACATTCTTCTCAAGACCAGTGAGAGCAGTGTTTGTCCAATTTACCTAATCACTCACCTTTTGAACTCTACCCTCAATCCTGACTACTGCAGTATCACTCTGAACCAGAGGATATGCATTGGCTTGATTCCGTCCTTCTCCTAGGACAATGCTCTTAAAGGGAGGATAAGAGGTGGAGGTCTCAATCTTACTGTCGTCTGGTCCTTGCGAGGCATGTGAAGAAGAAGCTACAATGTCAGCCATTAAAACAAAATCTTCTTCCATTTTGTTCTTCCAGGAATAAAATGAAATCCATACATTCTCTTCTTCCATGTATGTCTTCCATTCTTCTGCCATTTTCCTTTTCTCCTCTCCTGGAAAGAATTTTGCAAACTCATCAGCTTGTAGATGGGTGAACAGATCCCAATTTATCATCTGCTTCATCCATTGAGCAAGGATCTGGTGTTTGGGACAACCATCCATCAAGGTATAAAACTTGTGGATCTCTGGGACTGATGGTCTTTTGACACCTGGGTGCAGATCCTTGAATCTGCATTCTGGGATCAGCTTGTTAGCTTGTTCAATATAGCCGAGTCCATACTTTGGGCTATTTGCAGGTCTCATGTTAGAAAAAATGGCTGTTAATCTTGGATATTCATTCTCAAGAGTGGGCACAAGATGCATCATAAGAACATGCTCATCCTCATGCGGGAAAGGAATGTATGAGCACTTAGGATTAGGACAAGGGTGAGATGAATTAGTAGGAGGGGCTTCACCTGTCCTAACATTCTGGTTCTTATGAAGAACAACATAGGCTAGACTCTGCAAATTTACTTGTTGGCTACACTGAGGACATACAACGCTCAGGGGCTGGAAATTTACAATCTGAGCATACTCAAATAAAGCAACATGAATACAATTTGAAACAATTGAACTACAACTAGTATCTGTACAATCTGGAGCTATATACCTCGGAGACTTTTTACATTCTGCCTCAATCCTACGCCTGTCAATGGTTGACCTTTTGGGGAATGACAAAGTGGCTGAGGATTGATTTTCTGTGATGTTGGTAGAGGTTATTTTCTGTACAGAGAGAGGTCTCGGGTTTGGTACTGTCCAATGTTCTGGGAATGTCAGATCTTCCCATTTAATGGCATGATGTTCTATTTTCTGATTTTTAGGATCAGTCAGGACAACGACACTGGTTTTAGAGTCTCTACTGGGTGCATGGAGGACTGCAGGAAACATTGTGGAGGTGTGGCGGAAATAACACCGAAACTGAATGGAAATGTTTTGTCTTTTCTTTCTCATATCAAATCCCATTGTTTGGATTTGAAGCTGCAGTATATCTTCCAGAGTTTCATCAGTGATTGATACCGAAAAGTTAGGGTAGCAATCAAACCACACCAGTCCATTTGACAATGGTGAATCTATTCCTCCAATTAAAGAATCCGTATATTTATTATGTGTTAGATCCCTTACAGTAGCTAACACATATGCATCTACACCCGGATCTACAAGTGCATGAATACCAACTCTCACACAACCCAAATGCAAAAATTGGGTTCCTAGTTTTCTTGCTTCAGCTTGAAGCTCCTTTGGATTCAAGATCAGGATTAACTGTATATATCAATGTATTAATTATGTATTAAATAAATATTAAAATCTTAAATAATATATCGATAAATTAGTGTATTATTTAATAATATAAATGTGTTAATTAAATATTAATATATTTAATAACACATTAATCTTCAATGATTGAAATATTCATAAAACCGAGCGGACCTTTGTCTATTTGCAATATAAATCCACGTCCTAATTACATATTCAACGTATCGGCTTTACAACCTATTCATTCTGGAACATCATTTAACAGCCAAGCGAATGATGGGCGACCTCATTAAGCTTATTGTGTCTTAAATTGAATTGAATTGCCCTAACATGTCATTGGTTGTGTGAACTGGTCTAGTGACGCATTAAGTAATTCAGTCGATGTGCAATATTTCTACGTACCGCTCATGTAAGATTTCTTCCCAACAAGTCTATTTCAGATCTTGTTATTTACAACTTCGTTCATGATTGAAGTAATTCATAGTTATTATTATTATGATTAATTTTAAAATTAGATTTAAGTTAGACATTAAATGGGTGTATGATATGTTTTTGTTTGTGCGATCATATATCTATTTTTGCTCGATTTGACTAGTAAGTCTATAAATATATACATAATCCAGCCCTTTGGTTTCGAACCTTCAACTTTTTATGACGAAACTCATACTCTCAACCATTAAGCCCACTCAAACTCTATAATAGAAAAAAAGGTTGAAATTAATCTCTCAGTAAACATAAAAATAAAAACATTTGGATCAGAAAAAAGTTGAAATTAATCTCTTAGTAAAAATAAACAAAAACAAAGATTTGGATAAGAACCAACAGGCAAGAACAAAAGTATTTCATACAGTGTTACACTATCTATTTTAGCAAATAATGATCTCGACACAAACATATTTAGCCTCTTTACCTTTGAAAAGTATAAGAATAGTAACTTTTGGTGTTATATGACCCAAACCACATACTCATTTCCAATTGAATGTTGTCTAATCTGAAAGACATTTATATACTACATTATAGATTACAAAAGTCTTAGATCTAACATTATTTAAATATTTAACTTTTCCATTTTTTAATGGACATATGTCAACTCTATGTTGAGTATGAACAAAATTATATATATATATATATATATATATATATATATATATATATATTGTACTTAGTTATGTGGTTGTGTTGAATTTTCAATAATATCTCACACTATTTGGAGTAGGAGCCTCATCTGGTGTTGGAAGTAATGTTTTCATGTCACGTGTCATGAGGATTACAGGTTATTACATAGAATTTCAAGGTGTTATTTTAGATGTGGTTATTTCCCATGTATATGAATTGATGTTGTATCATGTCATAATAGTGTTGGAAATTAATTCCAACTACCGATGTCAATCAACAGTAATTGCAGAATGACTGAAGCAAAACACATTAAAGCCTTAGCAAAGGCGGTTGCCGCTTTCTTGAAGGAATTGCAAAAGGATTGGAAAGCCTGCACAGGTAAAGTACAAAGCAGATAAGAATCGCCCCCCTTTGATATTTATCTAAGGCGGTTGCCGTTTTCTTGAAGCGCAAAGTTAATGTCTCACACTCAAAGTATCACCAGCAGCGCAGAGCTTTGATTACAGGTTGAATCAGGCTTTAAAGCCTTACCAATAAAATCGACGGAGTTAATGAATAAGCCAGTAATCGCAAGTGAATCAATCGGGAGGGATTATTCTTATGGCCCGATTGAACAGTTAATGGAACCGGACTCGATGGTTTATTACAGTGCAGTTTATATTCCATTGCGGGTCCGCCTTACCAATCGCAATCGGAAGTTCGGCTGGCCATATGTGTTGTGTTGAAGACCGGACCCGAAGCCATATTATATGGCGGATTTAAATGTGCTCATCGCATCCGATCGTCAATCGCAATCGGAAGTCCGACGATTGATGTTTTATGTTATTTGAAGCCCGAACCCAATGGGTGCTATACAACAGAGTTAAAACGGTCATCGCGTCTAATTTGCAATTGGCGATCAGGATTTTAAAAGGGTCATGAGTTATGTGTTAAGACCGGACCCGATGCAATATAGTTTTTATTTTAATTGTTTTTTATTATAACCACGCCTTATAAAAGGAAGTGAGCCCGAAGGCTATTGTAAAATTTTTTTTTTCCGTGAATGTGTTTTATGTAAGTAAAACATTATTTTGTAGAAATAGAGAAACAGAGAAATTGCTGTAGCCCACAGGTTGATACACAACAAGATTATAAGCACTGTATGTGCGATTTTTTTAGAGGACAGAGAAGTTTTATGTGAGCACTGTTGTTTTTACAATCCACTGTATTACTTTGTAAATCCCTCTCAAGGAGGAAGAATCAGATTGTTGATTATGTATTTCTTTTATTCTTTTATGAATTAATAAAATTGTCCTAAACTGTTTCTGTTCATTCTGCAAATTAAGTTTGAAAATTCTGTGTTGTAGAGGGAATCTTCATTCTCTCCATTGTTGTTCTGGAATTCTCAGAAATTCCAACATGGTATCAGAGCTAGTCCAGGCTCTTTGAAGGTCAAAGAAGCTGAAGGAAAGGAGTTCTTTTTTGCAGCAGCTTCTCCAGCAGAGTGAAGACTCAACCAAAAAGAATTCAAGGTATTTCTCTATACAATTTATTGTGTTACTGTTGCAGAACAGTCTGTTATTTTAAATACACAGTCAAGTGTTTTTGAATCATAGTTAAGAGTGTAGAATGGCTAGAGCCAGCACTTGTATGGGTATGTGAAATATCCACCTCCCACTATTTAATGGGAAAAATTATGACTACTCGTCAATAACTATGAGAGCTTTATTTGTCTCCCAAGACTTATGGGAATTTGTTGAGGATGGTTTTGAAGAGCCAACAGATGAAGAAGAGTTTGATGATTTAACTCAGACAGAAAGAGAACTGTTGAAAAGAAATAAGAAGAAAGACTCCAAAGCTCTCTTCTTTTTGTATCAAGCGGTGCACGAGAGTGTGTTTCCGAGGATAGCAACAGCCAAGAGATCCAAAGAAGCATGGGAAACTCTCAAGATAGCCTATCAAAGCATAGAAAAAGTGAAGACAACAAAACTTCAGTTGCCGAGGAGAGACTTTGAGACTCTCTGCATGAAAGAGTCAAATAATATAGACTCATTTTTTACACATGTGATTGGGATTGTAAATCAGATGAGATCCCATGGAGAAACTCTTGAAGATAAGAGGATTGTAGAGAAAATTTTGAGGAGCTTACCCTCAAGGTTTGATGTGATTGTTAACACCATAGAGGAGACCAAGGATCTCTCAAAGTTCACATTGGATGAGCTTCATGCATCACTGATGACACATGAACAGAGGTTGAGTAGAAATGAAAACTCATCTCTAGAGCATGCCTTCAATACCCAGATGTCATTTGGCCGAGGCAAAGGTCGAGGTAGAGAAAATAACATAGGCAGAAGCCAAAACAGAGGCAAAAATAATCCTGCTAGCACAAGCGGAAGGAGCTGCAATCAGAACCAAGATGAAGGTTCAAGCAAACAACAAGCTCATGGACAAAGGTATGACAAATCACAAGTCTAATGTCATTATTGCAAGAAATTAGGTCATTATGCCAATGAATGTAGGAAAAAGAAAAATGACATGAATAATAGGAAAAATGCAAATTTTGCAAATGAAGAAGATAAGAACCCAAAAATTGTGCTGTTAACATGTAACATCGCACAAGACAAACGAGAAGATTTTTGGTTCTTAGACTCAGGTTGTAGTAATCACATGACTGGAAACATTGCAATGTTTGCCAATCTGGATGAAAATGTGAAATCTGAGGTAACAACAGGAACTGATAGTAAGATATCTGTCAAGGGTAAAGGTAGAGTCAGTATCCTAACAAGAAATGGAGAACAGATGATTGCGCCAGATGTATACTATGTACTTGGTTTGAAGTGTAATCTTTTGAGCATTGGACAACTCATTGATAAAGGTTACAATGTGTTCTTCAAAGATGATGTGTGTACAATAAGAGACATACCTCCAAGTAAGAAGATCATTGCAGAGGTGCAGATGACCAACAATAGAATGTTTCCTCTCAAACTCAGGGCAGATTTGAAGGAAGGAAGAACTATTGCAGCAATAACACAAGAATTATTTCAAGAGGAAGTGAAAGATGAAAATTGGTTGTGGCATTTGAGATTTGGACATCTCAATTTCGGAGGCTTGAATCTGTTGCACAGAAAGGGAATTGTAAAAGGATTGCCATTGATTGAGAAACCAGACAGCCTTTGTGAAGGCTGTATCTTGGGCAAACAACACAGAGAAAGCTTTCCAGCAGGAAAGAGTATAAGGGCAAAAGCACCCTTGTAAAATTTTCACTCTGATGTGTGTGGACTGATGCAAATACCATCATTTGATGGAAATAAATATGTTTTAACTTTCATCGATGATTACACCAGAAAGACATGGGTGTATGTGTTGAAACAGAAGAGTGAAGTGTTTGAGAAATTCCACCACTTCAAAAATCTAGTTGAAAAGCAGTGTGGGCAATACATTAAAGTGCTCAGAACAGATAGAGGTGGAGAGTACATCTCTAAGGACTTTCTGCATTTCTGTAGAGAGAATGGCATGCAAAAGAAATTCACCGCGAGGTATACACCTCAGAAAAATGGTGTTGTAGAAAGGAAGAATAGGACCATTCTTGATATGGTCAGAAGTATGCTGAAGGTAAAACACTTGCCGCATGAGTACTGGGCTGAAGCTGTCACTTGCGCAGTTTACATATTAAACAGATGCCCGACTAAAGCTGTCATGAACAGAATACCAGAAGAAGCATGGAGTGGAAAAAAGAAAACTGTCACTCACATGAGAGTATTCGGCTGTGTAGAATATGCACATGTACCGGATCAGCTAAGGAAGAAGCTTGATAGCAAGGGGGAGAAGTGTGTCTTTATTGGCTACTGTGATGAGTCAAAAGCATACAAAATTTATAATCCATCCACCAAGAAATTGATAGTAAGCAGAGATGTGCAGTTCTGTGAAGATGAAGCTTGGGATGGAAGTCTAGAAAAGACTGTGAACATGAAGACAACTCTGTCTCACGAAGAATAAGAATGAGCTGCAACCATTAACCCTTCTTCGGTGGTTCCTCCTCCACCACCACAAGCACAACAAATCACACCACAAGTTGGAACTTGAATAGCCTTGAGAAGTCAAGGAAGTGCTTCTTCAAGCACACTGCAGGGATCAGTAATGCCCTCAAGTTCATATGAAACTCCAAGTACACCAAGAAGGCCAAGATTCAGAAATCTGAATGAGATTTATGAACAAGGAGAGGTAAGTAACAATACCAGTCTGAATTCATTATTCGCTTTGTATTGTCATGTTGATGACCCAATTCATTTTGAAGATGCTGTTAATGATGATAAATGGATTGAAGCAATGAATGAAGAAATTGGTACAATTGAGAAAAGTAAAACATGAGAGTTAGTGGATCTCCCTCAAAGCAAAGAAGCCATTGGAGTTAAGTGGGTCTATAAGACCAAAAGCAATGCTAAAGGCAAGATCAAAAGGCACAAGGCCAGACTTGTTGTTAAAGGTTACAAACATGAACAAGGGAGAGACTATGATGAAACCTTTGAACCAGTGGCAAGGATGGAAACAGTCAGAACAATGTTGTCTATTGCTACACAACACAAATGGAAGATTTATCAGATGGATGTTAAATCTGCATTCCTGAATGGAGTGTTAAAAGAAGAGGTTTATGTTGAACAACCTCCAGGCTATGAAGTTGAAGGCCTAGAGCATAAAGTATGCAAACTAAAGAAGGCTCTTTATGGGCTGAAGCAAGCTCCAAGAGCATGGTACAACAGGATAGATGCTTAGCTGATTGAGAATGGGTTCGAGAAGTGTGATGGAGAACCCACACTCTACATAAAGGAGAATGACGGTAAGATTCTTATCATTATATTATATGTAGATGATTTAATTTTTACTGGCAATGATGTTTCTCTCATTGCTAATTTTAAAGCAGTCATGAAAACTGAGTTTGAAATGACTGACTTGAGCTTCTTGAGATATTTTATTGGAATTGAAGTAGACCAAAGTGAAAATGGTGTTTTCATTTCTCAAGATAAATATGTAGAAGCAGTGTTGAAGAGATTCAACATGCAAAACATAAAAGAAGCTGTGACTCCAATAGTAATGGGGTTGAAATTAAAAAAAGAAGATAACGGTAAGGATTTTGATCCAAAGTTGTATAAGAGCATAGTTGGCAGCCTTATGTACTTAACTGCAACTAGGCCAAACATTATGCACGTTGTTAGCTTAATCTCCAGATTCATGGAAAGACCGAAAGAAACTCATTGGTAGGCATCCAAGAGAATTGTAAGGTATGTAAATGGAACGAAGGGGTTTGTTATATTTTACTCCTCTTCTGAAAGTTTCATGTTGACAGGATACACTGACAATGATTGGGCTGGAAGTGTTGATGATCGAAAGAGCACATCAGGATATGTGTTTCATTTGGGATCGGGAGCAGTTTCATGGGCTTCCAAGAAGCAACCAATAGTTGCTTTATCTACAACAGAAGAAGAATATGTTGCAGCAACAGTAGCAGCATGCCAAGCAGTATGGCTGAGAAGAGTTCTCAGAGATTTGTGTCATGAAAAGGAAAAGGGAATAACCATCTACTGTGACAATGGCTCGGCGATAACATTATCTAAAAATTAGTCTTTCATAAAAGGACAAAGCACATTTACACCATGTTTCACTTCATACGTGAATTGGTTAACAATGGAGAGATAGTTTTGCAACATTGCATAACAGAGGGTCAATTTGTAGATATCCTCACAAAGCCACTTGCGCAGAAAAGATTTGATCATTTCAGAGAATGCCTGGGTATGAAGAAAAACCCAGCAGTTGAAATTAAGGGGGAGTGTTGGAAATTAATTCCAACTACTGATGTCAATCAACAGTAATTGCAGAATGACTAAAGCACGACACATTAAAGCCTTAGCAAAGGTGGTTGCCGCTTTCTTGAAGGAATTGCAAAAGGATTGGAAAGCCTGCACAAGTGAAGTAAAAAGCAGATAAGAATCAACCCCCTTTGATATTTATCTAAGGTGGTTGCCGTTTTCTTGAAGAGCAGAGTTAATGGCTCACACTCAAAGTCTCGCTGGAAGCGCAGAGCTTTGATTACAGGTTGAATTAGGCTTTAAAGCCTTACCAATAAAATCGGCGGAGTTAATGAATGAGGCGGTAATCACAAGTGAATCAATCGGGAGGGATTATTGTTATGGCCCGATTGAACAGTTAATTGAACTGGACTCAATGGTTTATTACAGCGCAGTTTATATTCCATTGCGGGTCTGCCTTACCAATCGCAATCAGAAGTTCGGCTGGCCATATATGTTGTGTTGAAGACCGGACCCGAAGCCATATTATATGGCGGATTTAAACGTGCTCATCACATCCGATCGTCAATCGCAATCGGAAGTTCGACGATTGATGTTTTGTGTTATTTGAAGCCTGGACCCGATGGGTGCTATACAGCGGAGTTAAAATGGTCATCGCGTTTGGTTTGCAATCGGCGATCGGGATTTTAAAAGGGTCGCGAGTTATGTGTTAAGACCAGACCCGATGCAATATAGTTTTTGTTTTAATTGTTTTTATTATAACCACGCCTTATAAAAGGAAGTGAGCCTGAAGGCTATTGTAATAAAAAAAAATTTCGTGAATGCATTTTATGTAAGTAAAACGTTATTTTGTAGAAACAGAGAAACATAGAAATTGCTGTAGCCCGCAAGCTGATACATAGAAAGATTGTAAGCACTGTATGTGTGATTTTTTTAGAGGACAGAGAAGTTTTATGTGAGCACTGTTTTTTTTACAGTCCACTGTATTACTTTGTAAATCCCTCTCAAGGAGGAAGAATCAGATTGCTGATTATGTATTTCTTTTATTCTTTTATGAATTAAGAAAATTTTCCTAAAATGTTTCCGTTCATTCTGCAAATTAAGTTTGAAAATTATGTGTTGTAGAGGGAATCTTCATTCTCTCCATTGTTGTTTTGGAATTCTTAGAAATTCCAACAAATAGTAGAGCCACTTTCTTACGATCTATATCTCTCAAAATCGATAATTTACATCGTATATATATGTAAGTGTGATGATCAATATATACAATGTGTAATTTTTATTGTGTCATCCATTTTATCTCTGTTCTACTTTTTCTAACTTGGTATGAGAGCCATAGGTCTTAGGTATGAGAGGCAAGATAGATTGTTAAAGCTCTTGCAATCTGGTTTTGTGAGAGGGATTTATTTTTTTAGTCTATATGGTGTGCATATAAGGATCTGGATAGAAAAAATATGCGATATTTGTGAATAAAAAATCTGCAATTAGATCTACGTATTAAGATCTACGACTAGTATCATCGTTGAAGGATGAAGAGGCAGAGCTGGACGTGGCGTGCATGGGAGGGTTGAGGAAATCCATCGTTGCATGCCTTGGACCGAGCAAAGGTGAGCAGACCGTTGTGTGCCTGGGAGTGAGCAAGGGGTAAGGATCGGGACCATACTTCCTTAGCAGGGAAGTTTCGTTTCCCACTACTACCATAAGGAATCATTTCCATGACTCTACGAAAAGAGAGGGGTTCGAAAAATAAGTTTGGGGTTTGGGAAAAAAAGATTAGTGAGGAGGAATTCGACACCAAAAACCACAACACATCGCATTTTTGGTTCGAGAGGGAGAAAATATAAAGTTTATTTTCATAGCGTGAAGTAGAACCAGGTCTGCATTTTTATTAAAAATTTTGATCTCAAATCTGAAAGTGGTAGCATGGACTCTCTTCAGTCAAAGTTCAAATGCACTGTATGAATATGGGTTTGTGGAGTATGGTTAAAGGAACCAAAAAAAATATCCTATTAATCCTAACCTCTTAATTGAATGGGAATAGAGAGAAGACAAGGCTAAGGCTATAATTGGATTACGTCTTTCAGATACTTAAATGCATTTGATTGATTTGGAAAAATAATCTAATGAAATTTGGAGAAGTTTAGTAAAATATTTGGAGAAAAATCTATGAACCTAAAATTATCTTTAAAATTGTAGCTCTTTAGTCTCAAAATGAATGATGAGAAACCTTTCTCTAATCATATAAATGAGATAATGTCTCTATTTAAGAAATTAGCCAAAATTGGTGTCGAGATGATGCTAAAGAAATTCTATTAAATAATCTATATCCCAAGTATAACAACATTGTATTCACATTAAGTCAAGTGTCCTCTCAATAATTAGAAGGAATGGTATAATCACTTTTAGTTGACGAAAAAAGTGCAAATTCAGAGGCTTCAGATGATGGTGGTCAACATGAATTTGAACTATTTTCCAAAGGAAAGATGAAAAAAACAAAGCGCTCAACATAATGCTTCTACTGTCACAAATATGGGCATAGACCTGAAATTGTAGAACTCCTGCAAGGGATCTTATGAATGGAAAAGAAGCTACAAACATAGGCAACTTGGATGACATGCTAGAATCATATAATGATGTGGGGCCACCAGAACCACCTCTCAAACTATTCCAAAATAAAAGAGACTTGAGATTTTCTATTGTGTGTATTTGTGTGTATGTTCTAGTTTTTGTGGTGTGAGTTAAAGAATTATTGTGTTATTATATTGTATAAGAATCAAATGATGAAGAATCATAAAGAACATGCAATCTATTCAAAAAGATATTGTGAACTGTCGTGCTCTAGGAGTATTAGTAACAAGTAGTTCTTAATAAGGTCAACCTAGTGTGACCTGACATGCTCCGGGAGTGCCAGTACAAGTTATTTTAGAAGGTCAACTTGTAGAATTGTCTCATGAAGACATTATGTACCCTAAATGTTATCCTAGATAAAGGTGAAGGTTGCAGAGGGTCATGGATTCAACCAATGGTGGTAGTTGCATAGGATGGTTCACTATCGAGACTAACCTGTTACGCTCTGGGAGGTTGAGAAGCATCAATTCTGCAAAGCACATCAACGATGGTATGAAGTCATTATGTATTAAATGGATCAAGTGGGAAGCTAGAAAGTGTGGTGAAGAAAAGAGCAAAAACCATGAGATTTCAAAGTGGATATGAGCGCTAGTGATGACCATTGTTATCACTGGAAAATTGGACAAGGAAATATGAAATTATTAAATGTCAGGCAGAAGGATTTACAGGGATGAGACACATTAGAGAATCTAAAGTATTTAAAAAATATCTAAGTTCTAAGAGGAAAATCAAATTGCGCACTGAAGGAACCAGAAAAATGCACCTTTGCACACACTTTTATTTGATAAACACGCCTTTGCATTGATTTTCTTCAAAAAGTCGTGCAGAACTGAGAGTGGTGAAAGTCACTTTCCGAGACCACAAGGCACAGTCCAGGACATTGATCCCACACTTGAGGCCACCTAAGGATAGTCGCCCAAGCCTCCTTAGGACCTCAAGGGAGCACACAATGGAATAAACGTGGCACACAATGGAATCACCCTCCTCTCTTGGATCACCATCCATCAATGTACCAAGAGAGGGAAGGAGAGTTTGAATTATCCTATAAAAGGCCACCAAGAGATGAAAAATATGAGAACACATTGTTATGCTAGCCAGAATTGCCCCAAGCAATCCATCAGTGTATGATCCAAAGAGGAGATAGAGGGGACTCAAATGTTGGCCATCTAACAACTCCAGTCCTTGGGAGTAGAGAGAGGGAGACTTTACGCTAAGGTAGCTCGAAAGTAAATACATCCTTGCATCGAGTCTTAGAACTCCCTAGTTCTAAGGGCCCATTGGAAAGTGGGTAAATGTTTCATCCTTTATTCCTACTAGCACTCAATAAGAGGGGACGTAAGTGCCGCCATTTAGATTATTGAAGTTGTTCGACTCTATTTATAGATTTTGTATTACATGTTTTAGTTTATTTTTATTTTTCAATATGAATGCTATTTCACTATTTAGTATGTTTATTTCTTTGCATGTTCACTAACTTGTTTGAATCCCTTTATTTTCTACCTGTGACGAAGAAAATAAGAGGAAAAAACCATTCCTCTTAAGCAGGTGTGGTTTGGTACATTCGTGCACCAAACACACATACAAAGGATTGGCGATTTCACTAATATTATTTCCAAGTTTATGTGGCTGTGCCTTTTTGTAGAGACCTCTTTCTTTGCTTTGGAGTTGGGCTTGAATTGCTCCCTTTCTCTCCTTCATTGCCCGATTCACCCTTAGTGAGAGGTTGAAGCTGAAAAGTTCCCCAAATTTCCTTACAGGAAAATCGCACAACTTTTTCAGAGATAGACACGCCCAACTGCGCACGTTAAACAATGACTTGCGTGGAACCTTCGTGCCTTTCTAAGCCTTTTCCCATGGAAACTAGAAGTAGTAATTTGATACTATTTCCATTTATTTCTTGCTTGTGAAGTGACTGGCATCCCATAAGAAATCTTCCAGCACTGGTTGAGGTGTCCCACAACTTCTTAAAGCTCACTTTTAGCTATATTTTAGTAGTTTAGGTGTTAGTTTAAAAAAAAAATCAATTTGATTTTTGCAAAGTTAACACATAGTTTAAGTAGGGGGAAATAAAATTGCATTCTGAAATAATTTATGTTTTGCGAATTTAGGCACCAAAAAACACTTAGTTAATTAGCCAAAGTAAGTGGCCCCAGTCCACTCATGCTTAGCTAAATATTTTTCATTTTCGTAGTGTAAAATTCATTAGTCTTAGTTCAATTTTTTGCACTAGGATTCGAGACCAGGATCGAATTATCTTTAGAGAGCAAGTTATGTTTGCTACACCTTTGGTTGATCCTAGGAAATCATATGAATGCTCTATGTTGATAACTCACCATCTCCCTATATTTTATCATTTATATTAACTAGGAAAAATTGTAAGTGGCCCATATCGGCACATGTTTTTCCTTTGAGCAAGGAACAACCAAACATAGTTTAAATAGAGGATTTTGAAAAGGATCACCACATATCCACATGTTCAAACTATGCGCTTTTTCACCTTTTTTTTACACACAGTCACACCCTAAGTAAATTAAAGCCACCTAAAACTAACTTAACCAAACTCACTAAACTCTCCCCACAGGGGCCACACGAGAATTTATATTTTAAGTTAGGACCAAGGGGGTAGGCATCCAATAAGCCTCCTTGGTCAGTCTACATCTTGAAACATAGAATTTGACTATTTAGGGAACTTTCAAGTCTGTCTATCTTCCCACGGAAAATAAAACCCGAGCACAACAGAAGCCCGATTCAGAGGGGGTTAAGCTTAGGCCCAGTGCGTGTAGTATTATTCGGGGCTACCAGACTCGTCTAATACTCGGTACTGGTAGCTGAATTACCAAGAATCTCAAGACTCAAACACTCACGTGGGATGACGGTACTTATTGGAAAAAACTAGGGCATCCTTCCCTATATGTGACAGTGTAGGCAACACTAGATCATCTACCCTTACCTTGGTCGATTTTCTTCGGTTGACTAGGGGCATCGCCAGTTCTTTCAGGATGTTGTGCCAGAATTCGCAAGATATCTTCTCAAGGCCTAGTTATATTTGAGCGTGTGAGGATGAGTAGGTCTTCTAGGATTTGAGTATCATACACAAACAAAAAGTACCATATTTTTTTATTGACTGGTCACATAGGATTAATCTAAATGGAAAATTCATCTTTTATTTTCAATTTTTTTTATGTATGCGATCGGATTTTTTCGTTGATTTCTCTATCCTCTCAAATATTTCGAAAACCATACCTAGTCGATGCTAGAACAGACCCAACAGGACCTTGTTGATCTAGAAGTCTTTTGGACTTGCCCCCATTACCAAGAGGGGTTCCAGGTCTTTCATCATTTAGGTGTCAAAGACAAAACAATGCCACCCTTATTGGTTCATCCTTTATTGGGGAAACATTAGTTGGGAACCCTCGTCAATCACCCTACGCCACACCGATGAACACCCCCACAGGGTCACCACATACCACTCCTCCCACAACCCCTATGGGACAGAGGAGTGCTACCCATTCGAGAAGCCAGGTGAACTCACAACAGGGGACGTCGTAGACAAACCCTGTACTTAACCAGAACTCTGTGTTTTCACAGGTTGCAATGGCTACCAACACACAATCACCTTTCTTAAATTCATTAAATGTACTAGATTTAACCCAATTAACAAACAAACCCATTGCACACAACCCTAAATAGACACCCATGCCCACAAAGCTCCCTTCGAACATTCAAAAGTTCGAAGGGAAGTAAGCGGAAGACCCTAGAAATAATGTTACGAATTCCCCCCTATGGTGTTCATCGAACAACATCGTTGAAAATACTATTTGACTAAGACTATTTCAATGCACCATAACCAGAATTGCCATGAAATGGTATGTGGAGTAGCCATCTGCGACACATGGAACCTTTAGCACCCTCGTTACTACATTCCTGACCTATTTTCAGCTACCCATCCACCACGATTATGGAATGGAATTACTGACCCACTCTAGGAAAACACCCGCCGTCCATATCTCAGACCATCTCCATGAATGGTAGCGGCGTCGTAGTATGTCAAAAGCCAAACTCGACGATCGCGTATTATTATACATGTTCCTGAAAAATATCACCACAAAGATTTCAAAGGATGTGGCGCAACAAAGGCCTATATCCGAAGAGGACACCTTCACTGAGGCCCAAAAACTCGAGCTAATTTATACACAGTTAGGATACATTTACGATATCCTGCCTAACACCTCGCACTTGCAAACTTACAAATAATTTCCAGGCGCGTCCAACACCATAGACGGTTTGATTGGGTCATTGGCCAAAAATCACCTAAGCAGCATCGTTCCATACCCCGGTTACGCATTTGATTATACCCATAACATACTACAATCTGACCACGAATTTTATAATGCACCTTTGCAAAATATGACTAATAGGGCGTCATCGTACTAGCATCAACAGGGAGGACCATATCCTCCGGCTCAGGGGACTTAGTACGTAGCTAGACATGATGACGGAAGAGGTCCCCCCCAACAAAAATTCATAAATGAAGGACAAGGACCACAATATGCCCAGTCCCCCACACAAAACCCACCCATGTAGAATAATGCACATGTAAAATTTGTGCAACCTTCCCAAGTCCAATCGTGCCAACCATAAAATCAGGAGGATCCAAATTATCCTCCTAATGCAGAAAAGAAGAAATGAAAAAAAAGCCTAAAGTAAATCATGGACATGGGGAAACAATAAACACCGCCCTCTGCAATCTCAGACTAGAGGCAACTCCAACTGAAATCAGAACTAGGAGCCCAACAACCCCCAACGACAGGGAAATAGGGTGAATTTGTAGACGAACCACTCTTATTCAATCTATGGTGAGTACAGCCATTACACTCACCACTGTCTCGACCTCCATAAGATGAAGAAGTTGCAAGGTAACCGTGGGCAAGGGGGATCCTCACATAAGACAATAGTCATGCATGAACCTTTCCCCCATCAAGGGACAATAAACACATAGCAACAAACTCCCAACGGTTCTGGAAAAAACAGCCATGAAATATACATGACTGGTGAAGACATGTTTTTTCAAACACGGAACTAAAATTAAGATACCCCACCAAACACCAACTCGTCAAGGGCTAGTACAAGTGCACCAACAACACCTTTGAAAATATCAAAGATGGCTATTGAGCCTTTGCCAAAAATGGCTAAGGGACTCACTAAGCAGGCAGGAAACCATTCCAAAGAATCCCATAACTATAACATTGTGGATTATCTAGCTCAATATCTTGCTGCCATGTGAGCTTTGGAGGTATTAAAATCATGCCCAAAGCAAAGGAAAGCCTTACTTTCTGCATTAGGTGCCACTGACCCTGCCAATTCATGCCTAATGGATTTTAATTTACACAAATCCACCCTCAGGATTCCCTAGATGGTTGCCTTTCAGATACCAGTATCGGTTCAAAACTTCACCATTCACCGATGTATCACTGACAAGGGGGCATCCACATCCATCATGTCAAAGAACGTCTGGCAGAAGTTAGGGTCTCTCGAACTAAAGCCATCAGACATCACACTTAGAGCATATGATGGACGCCCTTAAGCTCCCTTTCAACGTCTACCAAAACGTTCCAGCCTACTTAGCCAGCAAGACGGTCCTTATAGACATAGACGTCTTGGATGCTCAACTGGATTACAATATACTCCTTGGTCAGAGTTATATGTACACCATGTCTGCCATAGCCTCCTTTGTGTTTTGAACAATGATGCTCCCCCTTCTGGACCGCATTGTTACTATCGACCAATTGACACACAACGAAAAGTGGCCCCTAAAAAATACCGATGTCATTCTACCCTATGTAGACACATCTACAAGACACTTACACGGTACTAAGTATATGGCCCTGACTAGTTCAAATCGTCATCTATCCTAGGGTTATTCATGGGAGACCCCCCTATTATACGTGAGTGATCACCGACTGTGACAGAGGCCTCGGTGTTTCAAGCACCGAAGCTAGTCAAGACACGGAGATGAGCAGTAATGACACCGAGGCCCCACCCACGACAACCTCTCTAGCCTACGTCGCCTCCCAAACTCCTTTTCTCTATCCCCCAGCTGTTGTTGTATCCCAGTAGGTCTTGGTCATCGTGTTGTTACCAAACGTATCTATTGCAATCCCAGTTTCGTACCTAGTCCCACCTACTAGGATGGGATCCACACACATCACCTCTATAGGGTTAGCCCCCCTCAGTCTTGAGGATGCCCCACCCATTGAGGAGATTATCGCAAACATCCCTGCGCAGGTAACTCGTACCACAAAACTGGTGATTACGACCAAGAACAACAATAAAAGAGGAAAGAAGATGGAGAACCCCACCTTGCAACGGGAATCACCACCCTATGCCATATGTGACGTAGTAGGCCACCCTACCCACATATGCCCAGAGATAGAAAAATTAAAACCGCTCCTTAGCTTTGCGGTAGACATCGTGGTAACATGTTCTCATAAAAAGGAAACGGCCACCAAAATTCAAGGCAAGGCATTGCGTACAAATCACGGATGCGCTATCTGTAGAAATTATGGGCACTATACCAATCATTGCCTAGAATTCCCGTGATATAGGGATGCTTTACACACCATTGAGAAATCCTATCAAGAGGATCCCTCCATCCAATCATCTGGAGATGAACCTCGCGTCACTTTATACTTGCAGGAGGAATGATAGTCACCAGAGAGACTCTCGTTCATATTCCCCTCTCCTTTTATATGTTGTGCACTGTGTGATGAACGTGGTCACTTCATCGAGTAATTCACAGCCCTAGAACTCATCCATAGGTGGTATCCAATAGAGCGTGTATACTATGTTGGTTTGCGGGCAGCGCAATTCACTTGTCCTTTATGTGCTGACAACCACATTTTAGAACAATTCCATTATATCCCCCGATTTTGCTTAGCAATAGCTATTTTGCGCTTTGCCATAGTCTGCCTCTCCTAAGAAGATGGCTCCGACTCTGAATCTATGAACAACTCAACAACTCAAGAATATGTGACGAGTAGATCCATCATCTTTATGTCAGCTGAAAAATGACCAATCGGGGAACCCTTAGTTACCCCAAACCGCCCTCTGTAGAGAAGACCAACATGTATGTTCTGTAAAATGCCCAATCATGTGGTCACCACTTGCCCTAACTTAGAAGCGCTATGCAACTGGTACCCAGTCACGCCACCAAGAGAGCAGGATGAGAACCCCATATATAGGATATTTTTCCTAGTATGTTGGGGAAACCACCATGAGTAGAGTTGTAATTCTATCATGCGAGTTCATCCTCTAATTGAAATGATACATACATTAGAGAAGAAACATGAGGATCTTCTCAACCAATATAGAAGGAAGAACACCCCCAAGAAATGTACTCCATACCCACATTTGCATAATGGGAAAGCTGGGAAGGGACACCAACCAAGCATGACCCAGGTTCAACCTAGGATAACATATGGACTATGCGATCTGATCGACCACTGGGTCAATCATTGAAAAAAAATGAAGCACCTAGCAAACTATTTTCGTATAGTCCCTTCTCTCTCGCAGAGACATCTCTCTAACCATGAGAATATCACACATAGTTATTGCCTTATTTTTTCACATTTTCATCATACCGTAAAATGTGATCATCTCCTGAATCTTAGAGTGCAAGAGCGGCATTAAGTCTACACTCCCTAGAAGAGTTAGACATACCCAAGCCAAAAACTCAAAAATGGAAGCAAAAGACCTCCTCATCTACGTCTGATCCCTTTTGAGCATCCACTTCTCGGACAAGGAGTAGTGTTGATTCCCACACAATCTATTCAGTTGGCACAGTGATACCATGCACCATTTGCACTAGCCATAACCATGAACTAGAGGCACGCCCACTAATGGAAACATTTAGGCAGGTCTACATCAGGCACAACTTCCACCTCTCGGAAAGTGCCCATTCTAACGAAGGATCTTGCCTTTCTCTCGCTCCCATCAGATAAATTCTTCCCCCCACCGAATGCCGACGACACAATACACCATATATGATTCATATCATCATGTATCGGAACTAGGACTCAGGCTTCCCATGCATCATGGGTTCCCAACCATGTTCTCGTAGTAAACAATCAGGGCACCCTACGCTTTTGCATTGATTCCCATGAGATCATGAGTTTACATGCTGCCATAAAACTCCTCGATGATACCCAACCTCTAGAACAACGTTTAGTAAAAGTAGAGTTCGTCGATGAAGGCCGACGATACCCATTGCAACACAATGAGGCCCATAAGAAATAGTTAAAAGCATAATTAGAACGCCACATCAACCCTCGTTCATTCACTGAGGGAGAGTTTTTCCTCCACTACGATGTTGCAAAAGAAGCCCTAGGACCAGGAAAGGTTGAAACTTTGTGGAAAGGACCCTACATCATAAAAAATTGCCTCCTCAAGGGGGCATACATCTTGACTGAGTCGGACTAAAAATGCCTCAGCAACCCCATCAACGACCTTTACCTCAAGAAATTTTACCCATAAGGGCCGAGAAGGCTCACCCCTAGAGTCAACGTACATAGACCCAAAATATTTAAATTTTTGGCCAAAATACTTGTCACAAAATATGCTCTTGTGTCACAATGGATTACCAACCCGACCATTATTTTATATTTTCTGGTGCAGCATGACAATGGTCTCAAAGTTTAGTAGCTACCATGTGGGTCATCTATCATCCCGACTGATCACCAGGCTGCACTAACGGTGTATGCATGGGTTCAACAATAAACAATCCGGAAAAATATGATGTCGTGATTAGACTTATGTGAGACGCCCTCAATCAGGGAATACACTGTATGCATATCTACCTCAATTCCCAGTTAGTAGTGTCACAGTTAAACCAAGCATGTGAGATACGGGATTCAAATATGTTTAGAAAATGTTTGCGTGAAAAAATATTAAGCTTACAGTTTGACCACATTACATTCACACATGTACCAAGAATTCAAAACCAAACAACTGATCGCATAGCTAACAATATTCTAAACTGAAATTCATCTTGAATAAACCATCATACATTAAAAACAAAAAACATAGAAAACATATATATCCATAAGCATAGTATAATCCATAAACAAAACAAGGAGCACACCATGTAGAGCCAAAAAAAATCTCTCTCTCATATATACTAAAATATATATCTGTCTAATTACAAAAAATAGTGTCTCTGACTTGTAAGTCAGCCCAAAAGATACAAATATACAAGTTGACAACATAGGGGAAGCATCCTCATAAAGGGTTCTTTCCCCATGTACAATAAAAATTTAGGGTGGTGCTCCCCCAAGTGGGGCACCTGGACCCACAGCCGCTCCCGGTACCAATACTAGAGTCGCTGTCAAAACAGAGATCACCACTCGACGTAGAACCAGTAGATAGCCCCTCTCCTGGGCCACCAATGTCTCTAGCCATGCATCCTTGTGGTCATCCACGAAACCTCGAGTATACATCCCCTCGGTCGAGCGGTCCACTTAACCCGATGCATCATCTAACATCCATGCTCTGACCTCTAGAGAAACCACCTTCTCTATCAACTCAACTACGCGAGCCTCTGCCGCATCAGCATGATCTCGCTTAGCAAGAGTCTTGGAAACAGTTGAGATGCTACCCTCCCCTAAGGGACCAACTCACCTGCCAGGTGCTCCATCCATATGCTACACTTGAGCTCCTCCATGTCCTCTGCAAGGAGCACCTCGAGGTCGCCGAATCAGATGGTGTCCCACCAACCGAGTCATAGGACGTCCGACCTCACCAACATCTGTAAGAGTAACAAGACTATGTCAGTGTCATCATAATACACATACAAAACATAAATACTAAATTAAATGCAGAAAACAAAAAAAACATAGCTATTGGGCCCCAAGCATATCCATGGGGCACACCCATGTCAGGGTTTCCCCAGAAGTCCATCTCCGCATAAGGGAACGACAAAAATATCTAATTATTTGCCTCAAATGAAGCCTCCATGGTGGCTTTCCAATAATTCCCCACCCTACCTCCCCCTCTATGAGGCATCACAGGGGCCCACCTCCTCATGCAAGGCTCTCGTGGCCCGCCAACTGGCACAAATAATGTAGATCTCAGTAGCACCACCCGCTCATACATAATGCTACAAAGAATGCTAGCATATGTGAACAACTTTGATCCATCTCGGACGTTGGAAAGCTTAGCCAACATCTCATCATAACAAAAAGGAGCAAAATCAAAGAATTTTCTAGCCCTCAGTCGGAGCAAAACACCTATCTATGGCCTCGACGACCGATGAGGTGCAGACAACCCCGCCAATTATATAATAGTGGCTACAGTACACTGCGCAGCCTAGTCAGTCACAGTAACAATCGCTATGGATCCCTTCGTAAGGGGCGCTCTTCCATAATGGCATGTTGAAAATCACTCAAGATCCACTCTCCCAGGGGAAGTGGATAAGGAAGAGCTTAACCTTGAGGCAACAACTTGGTCACAAAATAAATATCTGTCTCGAGATGGATAAGAAGGTCGCACCCCCATCGCAACATCACCTTGCGCCCTCTGTTCCAACATCGGATCAAGTAGCAAAAAATATGACCCTGTGATCATAGCAGGTCATTCTCCATAAATTTGAGAAGTCCCCAACGTGCCAACTATTGGCACGCCTGACCATCAGCAGCCAAAGTGGCCCAAAGATCAGGCCAATCCCTCTCCCTCCACAAAATTCATTCATAAAAAAGGCATACATCAATCACACTGAAAAACAAACGAAATTTCACAAATTTTGCAAAAAATAGATTCGGTCCCTCGCATGCCTGTTCCTCAGTCAGGCGCGAGGAGAGCACGTTTTTTCTTCTCACAGACACAAAAAGAGCCTACCAAGAGCTAGAACAGGTGCGATAAGTGTGTGCAAAACATTATTTTTGCACGCAAGTTGTGCGCCCATACCTTGATCGCTTGTGTGGTCAAGGTAAAAGATAGCCTAGGATCCATACAAACCCATTGTGTACAGACCTTGGCACCGACATACTGAAAAAATTAAAATGCAGGAAGTCATAGGGCTTACTTGGCGAAAAAATTGCTAGTCATGCGTACTCAAGCTGACCAAAACGAAAAGAATAGCTCTGCATAAGCCTCTGACATCTCAACACCTCAAATTCTCAACTGACACAAATGAACTGAATTGAGCCATACTCATCTATATCTCTCCCTTTTTAGTAACTTTGGCGGACCGTAATGAGAGATCAGAAGGCCCAATTACTGGACCGAAAGAAACACTATGATCATCACTCCATAACACCCAAGGGCGGTGCCACACATTTGAACCCTCGAAAAAATACATTTTTAGCACCGACATTTATGCCCTCTCTCATCTTATTTTTTAGCGCATGTATTTCATTAATAATTGGATAAATAAGATGCTTTCACTTGGGGTATTTGTTTTTTCAAGTAGTGTGAAAACCATCCATCACTCCATCCACGGAAATTTCCAGAGTAGGTTTCATTCTACCCTCCACATGATAGAGTTCCAGAAAAACTCTACATATCCTAACATTGTTTCTCCATAAGAAATTAACCATAGGTTCGAAATACCCGACGAGGTTAATCATCACCCCACCTTGCAAATGATAAAAATCCTCGTTGGTTGGTAGAGCCTCCCCTCCATGGCACCCATCACCCAAAGTAGACCATATATCCAAAAATCATAATTCCATGGTCGTACCACTTTAGTCCAGGAAGAACCTCATGCCCACATTATTCACCATGCATCAGGTCAAACTTACCATATCAAATTAAAATCCCTTTCCCAAACTACCAGGTTTTTCAAGCAGATCGAAAGTGCACTACTGCGCCTCGCCTTTGGCTTACCACCCCTCCATCAGCATAACTTGTCTGCGACATTTTCCATTTGCTTAATCAACCCCACACAAGATACCAACCAATGGGGCCCCCACCCTCAATAAAACACCTTCCTCACATCATTAGTGAGCGAACACTTTCATGTTTTGGGGCACCGGTCTCTGTGTTTTGTTCAAACTGTTATCGCTCCAATAATTATCAAGGATTGTTATTATTTTTTAGGTTTAAATAATATTAGAGGTAACCAAAAACCTAATTTTAAGCCTTAGTATCTAGCCTTCCTAATGCTCAGAGAGGACTCTCTCTATATGACTTATCTTTTCTGATTCTAGTTCATTTTAGGCTAGTTATGTAGGGTTATTTGGGATTTGATTTTGGATTTGGTTTGGTGGTGAAATTACTTACTCAGATGGATATATGTAGGTCTATATTCAAATGGGCTAATGGAGTCAATGTGTCAAGCAGTCATATCAGGATCAAGGTCTAAAGGGAAATGTTTACAGTTTTAGATAGCTGAGTTACTTCAGGTCTTAAAGGCTAACGGTGAAAATGGTTTGAAATGGGATAAGAGAGAAATCAAGGGTTATCAAATCTGGATAATGAGTGAAAAGGCAGAGGTCAATTGAAGCTAGGGAGAAATTAAGAATTCCCTAATTTGGATATCAGTGGAAAACATGTAAATGATAAACAGTTTGAGACAGACTGCTTTTAACATATTCTGAAATAACATTCCTGATATATCGTATAGATTTAGAAATACATACAAGTATTGATGAAAACTTCAGAAAGAAACAATTGAACAAGTAGAAAGTACTTCACTGTAATAGCCCAACACATGAATCCTGTAATATGATGCTTTATTGCTTTAATCTAATCTGCTGTATTGAAATTGGTACAATCACCCTTAGGTTCAAAATAGTACAAATATAGAAATGTTCAGCAATTCATCCACACTTAATACTTCTAAATGAGAAGTATCTATACAAAAAATATTACAAAATATCCTAAAACAAACTTAGGAATTATTCATGGAAAAAGAAATATCTTCATGCAAGAATATAGTGATAGCTATCTAACTAGTGAAAGTTGTCCCTACTTTTATTGAAATTACTATTTGTTATCTTTAGTTTGTTGTTTATTTCTCTCTTTGTTGTTTCTCAACGAGGGCTGTTTGTTGGGAAGTGGAGTGTCCTCTACACTGGAAACTTTACCTCTGTTTTTATTTTCACGCTAACCTTTCAACTGATACACTTTAAACTCTACTTTGTAATTTCTGATTTGACTTTAACTTTAAACTGATACTCTTTCATTGTCATGTTTGCACTATAAACTGTGACTGGCTTGTTTTATCTTTACTCCTCTGTTTTTACTGCTATTTTCTTCACAATAAATCAGTCATATTTTCCCAAATTTTTGCCTCTGGCAATTTGATCTTCATCATTCTCCTGAATATCTCATCTATTTCAATATACTTTAAGAATGTAGGCTTGTTAACAAATTTGTGTTTCACTTCATGCTATAGGTAGAAAAGATTCTCAAAGTTTTTGTAAAGTACCTTCCATATTGGAATACCTTGTGAGGTAGGCAGATTAGCCTGATCCTTAGAAACTTCTCTCATTTTCTTACCAAAGGCATCCCACTTCCTTAGTTTGTCATGAATAACTAGAGGATTGGGATGGCCTTTCTCCCTTAGGACATCAAACTTCATCATGAACCTTGTGATGAAAACTTCCATATTCTGGAATTTCTCTTCTAACTATATCATCAAATTCTTTTTATAAATTACCTTCCTAACTTCTATGATGGTTTCTATTATGTCATTAATTCTAATCTCCTCAAGTTCTTGCCTATTTTTGGAATTAAGAAATTCGATGATTTTGAGAGCTTCTTCAAGTTTCTTTCCAAGCTCTTCTTTATCTTTTGGATAGCTTCTCTTGCTGATTTGACTAAATATTTCTATTCATAGATAACCTGTATGGATGTCCAAATATCATTGATAGATTCAATGGTATTGGCCCAAAGTTGTTGCCTGGCTTGTGCCATTAGTTCTTTCAATGTTAGTTCTTTTTCTAATTTCTTCAATTTCTCATTCAACCTGTTTTCCTTTTGTTATTCATTCTTATGAATTATATTAGAAAGTTTCTTTTCATCTTTAAGAATTTGAAGATGTTCTTTAAGTCTGTTAATTTCATTTTTTTGAATTGACATGTCGTGCATTGTTGTTACCATTTTAGTTTCTTCATCTGTAGGCTGGGTTGCTGTTGTTGAAGACTCTGTTGCTGAAGTTGTTGATGAGGTGACTGGAAGTGATGTAGCCATTGGGACTATAGGAGCCAATGATTCTGCCAATGTAGAAGGTACAAATGTGGTGACTACAGGAATGATTGTGGCTAAGACTTCTTCTGCTCTATCCTTTTTCTCTTGGACCAACTTGTCTATTTAATTCTCCATTTATTTGATTTGTGAAGTCAAGTGTAGTATGAGATTCATCATCTCATCTTTCTGATTTGCATCTTGTAACACCTCCTTTGCTTGAGGATGTTCAATATAAGGCAATTTAAGTTGCTTCTTAAATGCAACAATGTCTGCATTTTTCTTCTTAATCAATTCATGAATCATCTGCAACTTTGAAATTACTAGGATCAAATCCTACTTCAATAACAAAATCTTCCAGTGATTTGATTCTATTATCCTTTGTCTGTGAGGATGTTTTTTCTAATCTGAGTTGATCTCTGATATTTGCAAGAGTTTTTTGGAGCTTCTGAAAACTCATTTCCTTGTTTGTCATTGTTGAATAAAGAATTTCACCAACCTGTTTGTGAAATTCAATCCGATCAATGGGATCAAGGTCATATGCTTGAACTTCATATGATTATTTTTTGTAATCAGTTGATGATTTTGTATGCTTTACTTTAGGCTACGGGAAGTTCATATGCATTTTCCTAGCCTTATAGTAAAAAGAAGAAAGTAATATGCTTTGGTCACTGGGTGGCTGCTTCCAATATTGGTTGTATGTATCAGTCTTCAAAGCTTCATTTTTCATCTTTATTTCTCCATCTTTCTGCATGATATCCATCTCCTTCTCTACTGTTGTGATGGAATATGACATTTCAACACTATGTTGCTTCTAAATAAGTTGCATTTTAGAAGTTGAAGGTTGATGTTCTTCTTCAATCACTGTAGGAGGTGCATTGTTATTTGCTACTATTTCTGCATCAATCACTTCTATTGTTTCTACTCCTTCATTGATAGGATTTAATTTAGTATTATTCCTGTACATCAATTTAAATTTGGTTTCATTTGTAGTCTCTGCATTATATGATCCTTCCTCTCTGATTCTCTTTAAGCTGTTATCTTCTTGCGTTGGAGTCTGCAAAGTTTGACTAGTATCACCTTGCTTCTCTGCCTCTATCAATGTGTTTTCCAACCATTCAGACTCGTTAGAGTATTTCTCAATATCTAGTTTCTTATCATGTGCATAAGGATTTAGTTTTCATTTAACTCTCAATTTACTTATTACTCCTAGAGGATCATAATACCATAGAAAACTCTTACTGAATTTAAACTCCTCCAAGTACTTTTCAGCCATTGGACCTGCATCTCAGATGTTACAAATGATAGGGCCAACCTGATTCTTTATTTTGAACTATGTCTTCTTCTTAGCAGCAAGGAAATTAATTGAATCAGAATTAAGAATCTATATTATGTACTCAAGGGAAAATAACCTCATTGGGAGTTATTTAGGTAGTATATATGGAATTATATTTGATCCATATACTCTTATCTCAGTATGGTTTTGGTACAAGTACCAATCTCCTATCCTATTATGTTCGGACAACTATAGGACCTTCCTAATTTCCTCACTAATTCTGGGTTGCTTGCTACTGTTCAACAAATTGACCATAGGATGAATGAAGGAATCAATAAACTCTGTAAAGGTGAGCTGTATGGAATCTTTTCTTATTAAAGGATTCCAAAATATGACTGGCTGTGGGTTTCCTTCAACATCAAGCTTCTGAAGGTTTATCGAAAACTTCTCACACTGAAATTATAAAAACATGTGGAATAAGACTGAGGAATACTAGAAAACACCTTTCGAAGGAATTTTGACCAACTGTTCATGAATATTATCAGCAAGGTATTGGGAAAAATTAAAAATGGTAGCAGAAGGCTCACCAGGTGTGAAAGTAGACAAAAAACCTAGCACTGCAACATCAGCATGCTCATCTGTGAAATAACCAAGAATAAAAGACATCATGGAGATGATATGTTTTGTTCTTTCAGAAAATTTTGTAGATGGGTAAGGAGGATTTATCTTGGGAGTTTTTACAGAGGAAGGCATGAAATTTTGGAATATTTGGAACCTCTTGGGGAATTCCAGATTTAGATACAACTGCATGAGAGCCTCAATGGAGAAAGGAACTTGATCTGGTTTGTATTGGATCTGGAGCATTTGATTGATTGACTCACCAGTAATGATAAACATGATTTCTTTTTCTGGGTTTATTATGGCTCTTTGATTAGGGAAATAGGAATATTAACAAAGTCTAATCAATTCTAGTCACTGGAAGGTCTGTGGGAACACACATTTTGGAAAATTGGATTCCCAGATATAAACCTCATATGTTTGGTCTATGGATTTTTCATGGCTCTAGTAGTGGAGCTCAAGAAGGTTAAAATTTGTGACTGTGTCATTAATGTTGAAGTCTCTATCAGCTAGGGGAGTGTGTTATACATCTACAACTGGGGGTTGTAGAGGATTAACAAATACAATAATTTTGGAAGCCATTCTTTTGTTAATTTCTTCAATTGATTAATCTTTTGACTTAAGAAAACTGATTTAGGGTTGTAGGAGTACCTCTGAAAGATTCTAACAGTTTACAGATTGATTTTGGATGAAACAAGGGTTTATCCTCTGGTATACAATGATTTAAACTTGGTTAATTAATCAAACTGTAATCTTTGTGACCAAAAAACAATCTCAGTATCTTCGAATTCTGTAAAAATAGGTTCAGGGTTTCCAGAAAAGGATTTGGAGGGAAAGAGGGATTTCTTTAGGTGTGCAAAGGGTTAGAGCAATCAAATTGTATTCTATTGTGATTAAAAACACTCTTAGGACCTCAAAATTCTGTAAAAGGAGGCCTAGGGTATGGAGGAAAGGATTGAAAGGAACATAAGGTTTCCTTTAGTCTACAAAGGCTTCTATTTGAATTCAATTATTGATTACTTTCTTTTTAGATGAAGAAAACAACCCTTCTCTTTGTGGAATACCTAAGAAAAATTAATATTTGATTTGAAGAAGTGTTATGGGGTTTCAGAAGGATTCTCTGAGGCTTCAAAGGTCTTTATAGTTCTTCTAAATGTCTTCTTCATGTTGTAGCAGCAAATTGGTTGAATTATGATTGAATTTGACTTAAAATGAGGCCGGGAGAAGCTTTTTCAATATAGAATAACTCTTTCTACATAAAAGTATAACATAAATGGTGTAAAAGGATGCGAAGCGTGGCTATATGTTATTTTTAACCAATAGTGATAATCATAAATGCATGATCAATTTTAATTGACATGGTGGTTTGCACAACGAGTAGGAGAAAACTGCTTAGTGGTTTTCGCAAGAGCGAAAGGTGGTTCGTGATATAGTTGGATCGATGCGATCAAATAAAAATTGGCAACGTAGCCACGCGCTGGGCTCCGAAAACCATGGATATTGCATGGTTAGGGGTATTCTAATGATCAAGAAACAAATTGTACGATAAGCGATAATGGCCATAAGATCTGACGGTTGGGACGATGCGAAGGAATCATCGTGTTTTAAAAGGTCTGGGCCCTGGGATACTATGCTATGCAGTAGGTTATATGTATATAAACTATGGTTTAATACACATGGGGTTGGTACTTTGATGTGAGTGGTTATATATGTGATATGGTTGGGATTTATACGATATAAAAATTAAGGTTAAGGTAAGTGGGGCTTTATAATAGGTGGGAATAATAATAAGTGGGCCCGAAATAAATCAAAATGTGTGGGAAATTAAAATCCTATGTTATAAATAAAATTGTGGGTTGGGAATAATTAAGGAATTAATAAAATACAGGTTTACATGTATTTAAGGGAATTAATACATAAGGATAATCTGTTAATAATGAAATTTAATGCAGGATGTTAAATACACTAAGTATAATGTTCAAACTAATATCGGGGATAGATATTTTCAGAGTGGGGCCCGAAATAAAATTTAAGAATTTATACTTAGGATAAAGTATTTTTATGGGTTTTATGAAAAAAAGTAAATTAACAAAGGGGTTTTTACTTTTCCAAGGATAAATGTGCATTTTAGCTTAGGAAAAGTGCTTTTATAAGGAAAAATGAGTGACTAATGGAAAAAATGTGAAAATGAAGGGGAAAATGTATTTTTACAAGGGGAATGATTTTGAAAGGAAGTTAGTAAATGAAATGACCAATTTTATGCTATCCATGCCTTGTGAAAACTGCTTCTGCCTATCCATCTTCTACCGTAACATTTTTTTTTTCATTTACATGGGTGCATTTGAGCTTGCAGATCCTTTTTCATTTTTCTTTTAGACAAAAATCTAACTAATTCTATCCTTATTTCTTCCAAGGGCTCAAATTAAACTGTTGATCTCTTTATTATTCTCCACCTAACTACTAATTTGCCAATATTAAATAGTTTGGCTAGATCTTTATTCTCTATCTATCAACATGAAATTTAAAGCATGAAAAGTCAAGATTAAGCAGTTTGACTTTCATGTATTGTGGCATTTTTAACAAGCTGGACACAATACTATTTTGAAAAGTGAAGTAAAAAGTAGCGACATTTGAATTTTCATCACTTTCATGTTTTATTTTTATCTCTTTTTTGTTTGGGGTTCATTTTTATTCTTTTTTTAATTTTATTTTTCTTTCAAGTCCTTCAATTTTTCTTTTACGACTTTTACCCTCTTTATATATATATATATATATATATATATATATATATATATATATATATATATTTGGGGAAACAATTTTGCAGAAAGAAAATTATGTACATATTACAAGACTAATCAAAGTAAATTCAAAATTATGAATCCTATTATTATAGGACCCTAACAATGGCTCCACATGGGGATGCCATTTCTTGGTGAAATGTCAAGAAATTTAAGATCAATGGCCTTGAATTTTGACCGTGATTTTGCATTGAAATTGTTTTATGAGCTTTGCATTATTCTTACTTATGATATTTTGTCTTTTAAAGCTTAGGGCCTTCTCTCCAGGCTTCAAATTTGCTAGAAAAAAATCGAATCCAGTCTAAAATCTGAAATGTTATGCACAATGAGTAAAGTAAACAAAGTGAACTACTGTTATTATGGTGAATAATAATACTTCAAAATTCGACCATTGATAGGTCCACCTGGCAGATCTGATCCATCCAACTCCTTAAAAAAGAATGCATTGTTTCCTCTGTAATTATAAATGACATAGGGACCTTTCCATAGGAAATCAAATTTACCATGTTTACCTTTCTCTTCTCTCCTAGAATCCCACTTAAGAACCTTGTCACCTATGTAAAAATAATCTTCCTTAGTCTTCTTGTCAAATATATTTTAAATCTTAGCTTGAACAACTTGAGACTTGAGATAGAGATCTTCCGGGGTTTTCTGCAAGTGTATGGTCTGATTTATCGTTCTCTGTATATCATTGGTTTCTACCTACAGTTCTTGGATCATCTTCATCACTAGTACTCCGAAAGAGGATGGAAAAACAACATCCATCCCATAAACAAGTTGATAAGGGGATGTACCAATGGACTTCTTTGTGGTGAGTTTGTCTGCCCATAAGGCATTTACTAACCTTTTGTTTGAAGTTTTCTTATTGTCTTCTAGTAGTTTCTTGATGATATTCACAAGGATTTTATTGGAGAATTCAACAAGACCATTAACTTGAGGGTAATAAGTTGTGGAATGGCCAAGGGTAATGTTGTATTTATTGTAGAAGTCAATCATGTTTTCAGACTTGAAAGCAACTACATTATGAGTAATGAGATTTTGGGGGCATCCAAATCTAGACAGTATGTTGTTTTCTAGGAATGAGATTATGAGAGTATCAATGGCTTTCCTGGAAGGAATGAGTTCTATCCACTTGGTGCAATAGTCTGTGGCTGTCAAAATCCATTTCTGTTGGGCTAAAGAAGAAGGGTGAATTTCACCAATGAAGTCAAGACCCCATTGCTGAAAAGGCATTTATGTGGAGATGGGTTTAAGGGGTAAAGGTAGCAATTTTTTCTTCCCTTCAAATATTTTGCATTTGTGACAGGAGGTCACATACTTTTTCACATCTCCAAACAGTGTAGGCCAATAAAAAATAGCTCTCAATATTTTATCTGCAGTTGACTTCCAGTAAAAGTGTTCTCCACATTCACCTGCATGAAACTCTTCCATAACTTTATCAGCTTCATCCTTAAGAAAACAATTTAATAAAATACCACCATGATCTTTCCAAAATAGTGCATTATATATGACACAAAATTTCATTGCCTTTAACTTTAAAAATCTAGCTTTAGTTCTTGAAAATTCAGGAGGCGCTTGTAAATTTAGTAATACAAATATGATATAAGCATACCATGGTAAATATGAAAAGGATTCACTGAGTTGTGGAGTCGCCATCTCTTCCTAATCATCTAATTGGGAAATAGAATTTATATCTAAAGCATGACAATTTGAATCAACCATGAGTTTGGCTAAGCCTTGACCTTTAATGAGTTTGGTGGGCTTAATTTCTATGTCATAGTCCAAAATGGTGGCAATCCATTTTCATCTTTTACCATGAGGCCCATTTTGAGTTAGAATGTCCTTCACAACTAAATTTGAAACATAAGAAATGATGTGTGAATACAATATGTACACTCTAAAGTCTTTGATAGACTTCACTAAAGCTAGTGCCTGCTTTTCCATTATGTTATATTTAAGTGTAGCATCTCTCAGTGATTTTCTGAAAAAAGCAATGGGCTATTTATAGCGCTGATCATTCTTCTACAGTAACACTGCAGCAATAGTATGTTTTGAAGCAAAAGAAAAAATAATTAAATATGATTTGAAATTAGGACTTATTAAGACTAGTCTTCTTGTCAAGGCTTGTTTGATTGATTCAAATGATTGTTTGGCCTCCACAGTCCGTTTAAGTACTGAGTCTTTTTTCAACATTTTATTGAGTTCTCTAATTATTTCTGCTAAGTTTGAAATGAATATTCTAAGAAAATTGATTTTACCTAATAAAGCTTGCAATTATTTAATATTCCTCGGATGGCTTATGTTCAAAATGGCCTCTATTCTAGCTAGGTCTATCCTAATTCCCTCTTTTGATATAATATTCCCTAATAGTTTTCCTTCTTAAAGTCCAAAGAGAGTCTTTTTAGGATTTAAATAAATGCCAAATTCCCTGCATTTGATAAACACTTAGGTGATCTATATGTTCATTATTAGTTTTTGAAAATACAGTTATATCATCTAGATAGATTACAAGAAAATCATGAATTTCATTAGAAAAATCTATATCCATAGCTTTCTGAAAAGTGGCTCCTGCATTCATTAATCCAAAAGGCATTTTCACATACATGAAATTACCCCAAGGAGTAGTAAATGAAGTCTTTGGTTTGTCTTTTGGCTGAACTAAAATCTAGCTATATCCTGAGAATCCATCAAGTAATTAAATCCTTGATGAACTAACCACCCTATGTAAAATATGATCCATCTTGGGGAGAGGGTAGTTATCTTTTAGGGACACTTTATTTAAATTTCAAAAATCAACACAAATTCTGATTTCCCTTGTCTTCTTCCTAGTGGGAACTAGGCTTGAAACCTGTTGAAGGCTTGAAAAATTGGGTCTACAACAAGGGGGATAACCAGCCAGTCCAGACCTTAAAGCAGATCCTTCTCTGTTTGGAATAGTGGCTCCGACTGGGGATGATGGGACTAGTTTCCCAATCAGTTTATGATGGATGTAATAATGATATGATGTTTTTGTTTTTTAGGGTTTAATGGGGTGAATGCTTATTCTAAATCTAATCTATCTTTTAACTATCTTATGCAATCTACTGTAATAAAAGAAAAAATCTAAATCTAAACTGCCCCAGAAATAAATTTTACTTATGCGATTTAAAATAATTTCTAAGAGCAATTGATAATAAAATTCATTCAATTACTACGAGAAAATAATCCATTAAAGATGATTGTTTCATATAAAAATTTAGCCGAAATAATTATGAAAAATATATCGCATAAGATTTATTCATATATTCAGCATAAAAATAAGTTATCACCATACAGAAGTGCAATAATAACAACTAAACATTCAGAATTTCATATATCAATAACTGAAAATAATTTATCACTTGGGACATAAGTGAAAAGTATTAGGAGATAAAAATACCATTGATAATAAGTTCTACTCATGAGCTGCAGCGATATAGATTTATCTTCAAATCACTCAACATCCATTAAGAGTACAAAAGTGCATTTCAGTAGCAGATATCAAACTAATATAAAGAAAAATCTTGTTCCATCTATTTTATCAAAACTTCCTCAATGAGGGGCAAAAGTGCATGTTCTGAAGAATTATTTTTTGATAAATTCTGGACCACCCTCTAAATGCATGAGAGGGCTTTAAATACTACCCTATGAAATCTAAAAATAAATACTACGAAAATAGATGAGGAGGTCTAAACCACCTGCCTCATTTTAAGAAAAAATGAACTAAAATAAAACTAAATTGTATCTATGATAAATTCTGCATCTGATCCTTTAGATTGCAAATATCCATCATCGGTTTCAAGAGCACCAGTTGGCCGACTTCAACTTTTAATTGACTTGCAAATACAGCATTGGCAAGAGTTGGCACCATCTTCTCAGCAGAGGTTATGAGGCATCTCAAGGTCATGCATTGGATGTGTGGTTTTACCAGGTATCGCTAGTATGTGTCCTAGTTTAACGTGTTTATCTATTTAATTATCTTTGCTTTTTCCTCTATTGTTTCTTTCCACTCTGTTTGAAGTTGGTGTGCCTTTGGAAGGAAGCCAGGGGTAGTCTCTGCTATCAAATTGGCTATGTACAAATTTTCATTTATGCACTCAATGATATTGTTAGCTGCTTCTGCTGCCTCTCCCATCGTCTGTTCTGCTTCTTTAAGCTAGAAATCCCATTTCATAAATAACATCTCTTTTTGCGATTCATCAATTCTGGGAAATTATGCTCTTTTCCCTTCTTCTAATTTCTTCTAGTCCAAGAAGTCTGAAACCTTCTTAAAAATTGAATCATAATCAAGTTGTAAATCTACGAATTGATTAGTAATCTTATCGCTTATTTCACAATGGGAATTCCATTGCGAGATCTTCTGGCAGAATAATTTTTCCTGTTGTGAGAGCTGAGAATTGAGAGCGAGTGCTTCTGTGATAAACTCCCCAATTTTGGGGTCATCCTTATGTAGTTCTATAATAGTTTGTAACTGTTCTTCTTTATTGGCTAAACTGCTTTGATGATCTAGTTGCATCGATGGAAGTCTTGCTAGAGTTTTGCTAGCTGTGTCTTTGCTTCTTGATTGATGCTGACTTGTTGCAGTTGCTGTTCCAAAAACAAAATCCTATCCTCTTTTTCTTTAAGTAGTAACTGAACCTCTATTTCTTTATCAATTGTTGCAGAAGCGTATGCTCCTCCGATTTGAGAGAGTTTAGTTAGATTCTTCGATGGGTCTGTAGTGGGATCTTTCCAAAGAACATCTAGAGGTTCAACTTCTGGAGCGAGCATGGCCTCTAGCTTTCTTTTCTTTCTTTGCCTTCTGATGAAAACCTTATGTTGAGGGCTATAAAATACGTTTAGAGGAGGAATTTCCTCTATCCTTAGTACAATTTCTGATGACGGAGAAATAGGAGTATGCTTCGTTTCCTGAGTATTGATAGTCCCTTTGACCTCCATTCCTGTGGCTATCTCTTTTGGGTTTTTCAGTGGCTCTGTGCTCTGTTCTTTAGTGTTGATTACCTTATTAAAACAATCCTATTCTCCCTCTAGATCCACTAAAATTGGCTTTGTTGGCTTTGTAAGAGGAGTGGGAGTTTCAGCTTGTTTCGGGGACAAAACCTACTGGCCAGGCCTTTCTTTAGATTGAGTTGTATCTTTAATTGACCCTTCACTTCTGTTGTGTTCACTCTTGGACTGATCAGTAGATTTTCTAGCTAATTCTCTTTCAGAACTAGATTTAGATTTTTGTTTTGAATTTCCACTTATGCTAACACTAGGAGTAGGTTCCCTTGGAGGTTCAATGAGCAGTTGGTACAACGTGACCTTTGGTAACCTCTGTTTTCTGTAAATGTCAAAATTTTAGAGTTCTTCTTGGTGAAACTGAATTTGTGCCATATGTAGAACCTCTTTGAAAGTGTTCTTCTGCGGAAATACATTGTCAAACAAATCTTCTTCATTGGAAAACACTTTTATTTTAATAATTGTAGTAAAATTACTTACAACACCAAAGGGATCATATTGCCTCCCCAGGAACTTTGGTAGTTGAAAGCATAACATATTATCAACTTCTTTAAAGGCATGAACTAAGCCAAACAATACAAAATCTTTGCATACTATAGGAAACTGGGGCCAAATGGCCTTCTTAGACTCTTTCAGTGTCTTTCTCATTCCCCCCACACCACAGGTCTGATATGCTATTTCCCTGGCCATTAGTTTGTCGGGGACGTAGAAAGGTAGCACATGGGGTGAATCAATGCTACCAAACACCTTGATATACGTGAACGATTCTTCCCCAAACCACCTTCCCACAGGGAGAATGTCTACTTCAGTTTCTGGGGAAAACCTTGGGGTATCTTGATTATAGAGCATTTTATAAATAGGGAGTGTAACTCAATGGAAAATCTTAAAGAAATGTGGGATGAAATTGGATTCCCATAATAATTTGTGATAAACCTGAATGGGAAGTGGATTTTGTACTATGCATTTCCATCCCATAATAGGGAAATCAGAAACAAAACAAATAACATCCATGACATAAGCGCTAAAAAAGAAAGGAGGGTAAATCCTTAAAGTAGAGATTCTTTTGTTTTTGTATGCCACAATTGCAGAGGCTAAATTATCCGATAAAATTTGGGCCCAATCCATTATGGTGGCATATAGCTGCATCCAATAAAGGTAACCATTCTCATGAAAACTTGTTGATGTTTGGTTTCCAAAAGAGTTTACATAACATTGCAGTGGAAAAACAGTAAGGATAAGAAAGAGAACTAGTGGCATAAATACCGTTTTTATCCTTCTTCAACCTTTCTTCATTTTTTGACCAGTGCTTTGTGAATTCTGCCAAGTCTTTGTTCTCTTTGGCAAAATTTTCTAGAAACTGCTTGCTGTAGCTAGCCTAGGGTTTTGGAAAATGACACATATGTCTCAAATTTTTTGGGGTAAATGACCCCATGACTTGCCGATTGGCTGTCTTGAACTCTCTATTAGATATGTCCAGTTGATCTATAGTCCATTTCACCATATCAGTGTAGGGGAGTATGTTTGGCCTCACAGAAATGTGCTGTAGAAACAAGCATGCAAGCTCATTTAGGGATGCTTTAGAAGAACTTCATTCATCTACTGTAATTGTAGCTTCCATAAATTTTGGGTTTTCCTCTTCTAACAACTGATACATAGCTTCCTAGGTACATATCCCTGCATCTCTACTATAGGTGGTGTCTGTGAATAATGGGGTCATTTCATACTTCTCAGACACGGGAGCCTTGCCTTTCTTCACCATTTCTTCATAGTTTATGCTCTGGGTATTCTTACCGAAATTTGCAAGTAGAGAGAAAAGATGATAGTAAATAGAGGAAAAATGAATAGAAATACAAAAATAAGGTGATGGGAAAGCTTTTAATTCTAAATCATATCAAATGATATCAACTTGCGTCAGATGGTCCTTTTACCCTGATCTGCATCGTTTTTAATAAATGAACACTAATGGACTGTTAAGCTAAACTTTAATGCTCATAACTTTGCATGAAACGCTAGAAAGTTACTATCCTAGAACTGTGAGCCCTTTGATCTGCGATAAAACCGATTTTGCGATTTTCTTCACAATATCGTAGATCGCAATATCGCAAAACTTACTATCGTTAAAAACCATTGTTATGTTGGGCTACCGCGATAGGCGATTTGTGAGAGGCTATGAGATTGTAAGATTTTTGATCTCGTATTTTCGCGGATCACACTTTTAAGGAGCGACTTCTATAAATGATTCCCACTGTGACCTTTTTGCGATGCGATAATATATATATATATATATATATATATATATATATATATATATATATATATATATATATATATATATATATATATATATATATTAAACTTCCCTTAATGTTCGATACTTTGCGATATAAAGTTTTTCTTAGGTTTAATGGTCATGTAGCACTTTTTATATAAGGAAACTCATAATTTGTGATTTTTTATGCGCTTGGAGTATGGGAAGGTAAATTTACATGTTTTAGAAAGTTCTACTTTGATATTTTATTTTATTGTGAAAAAAAAAGTAACCTTAAATGCTAAAATTTAATTTCTGTGGGTAGGGTCCCCATTTATTAGTGTTATTACTAACACTAAAAAAGGGGGGTTGTTGATGGTCACAATAATTGGCGATTCACTTGGAGGAACCAGTTATCTCTGATGGTTTTTTGAATTTTCTAAAAACTTCTAAAATAGAAATGGTTTTGAAAATTAAAATTCATTGTAGAAATATAAGGTAAACAGTGCTATTTATTAACAACAACATTTTGTTCTAACTAGCTTTATTCTAATTATCTTCTCCCCAAAATTATTCATTTTACTCATATCAGTCATTACTTGGTTTGTAAAGATAAAAACAAAAAACATCTTCAAAGATCAGTTTAGGTGTACTCATTTTTCGTAGGTAGAGCCTCTGCTGCTAGCAGGCGTCCATAGCCTCAACAGGGTTACCTATTACCCAGTAATGATCCTGTGTCCCACTTTGATAAGCATGCAATTTTCAAAGATAAATCCTCATATACACTTATTTCTTTTAAAAAAAAATTATTTCTTTCCTTTAATTCTTAAAGAACAATGTCTTGTTTTGGTAGCCAAAATTGACAGTGCCATTCACTTGATTTATAACTTAACTGAACAAGGTAGCTCGTGATGAGACCCCTTGTCTTTTGATTGAAACAATCTCAAGCCATTACCCTTTTTTGGTATGCAGTATGCCAATGTGAGTTAGTTATAATATTTATGATCATGATAACCTGACTCTTGATGAGACCTCTTATTCTTTAATTTTGAAGTGCATAGTTGGATTAGTATTTGAATCTCACAGTTTCCTAAAGTGGGGAGGAAATCATTGGTTCATTAAGAATTCTTCAAGACAAAAATTATAGAGTTTTTTTTTTAAATAGATTTTCTGTGGAGAATATTTGTTTTTTTATTGGTACCTTTTATGGCTGATATGAGGAAAAATTCTTCTTGAAAGTTGATTCTAACCAAAAATTGTATAGTTGAAACAAAAGAACAAATAAAAATTTACAGAATGATAGCACTTGACCCTATGTTTCAAAAATAAAGATTAATTTTCCTAACCATACCCACTTATACAAGTGAAAAAACAAAATTGATATGAGACACTATTCTTTTCGTGGAAATGAAAAGTAAATATTCTCAACTCGTTTTATTTATCAAAGAAAAACTAAAACAAAAACAATAATCTATAGAAAATAGAAGAGATCATATTCTATGGGAAATATTTTTTAAGGATCTGTCCATTAACAGGTAAAGACTCTATTTTCCCTGCTAAATCTTGTAACATGAAAGTTGATGGACCGATGATTTCGAAAATTTGGAATGGTCCAAGCCACATCCATTGGAATTTAGTGTGCTTGCCTTTATCTTCATGGGCTTTATCCCATTTTAATACTACGTCTCCAAGCTGAAAATATTTTCTCGATGCCAAGTTTGAATCAAAAGAAGCTTTTACTAATTGTTGATGATGTGCATGGATAATTCTGGCCTTTTCCCATTCTTCTTTAAGTTTAAGGATCTGCAATTGTCTTAATTGCAAGGATGAAGAAGGATGAATTGAACTAAGGCTAAAGAAGGAATATCTAGATTTGTTGGGAGGACCACTTCTTTCCCATAAACTAAATTAAAAGGACAAGTGCCAATATAATATTTATTAGTTATTCGATTTTCCTAAAGAGCATATGTTAAAGACTTATGCCAGTTTCTATGATTTTGATCAATAGTCCGTTTAATGATCCTAATAAGGTTTTTGTTTGTTGATTTAGCCAATCCATTTCCTTGCGGATAATAATTAGAAGAATATTTGAGCTTAAAAAATTTTTTGAGCACAAATTTAGTCATAATATTACCTGAGAAATATGATGCATTATCAAACATTAAAGAAGAAGGTAAGCCAAACCAGGTAATTATAAATTGATCTATAAATTCGATGATACTTTCAGAGTTGGTTGTCTTTAGTGGAACTGCTTCTACCCACTTGGTAAAGTAGTTAGTAGCTGTAAGGATGTACTTATGTTGACTAGAATAATGAGGAACAATCTCACCTATTATATCTAATCCCCATTATTCAAATGGTTGATCAATGTTGACTGGATGCAACGACAATGATGGTTTCTTTTGTCTTCCGGCAGCAGTCTGGCAGATCTGGCATTTCGTTACATAGTTATGTGCATCCTTAAATAACGTTGGCCAGTAGTAACCTGCGCATAGGATTTTGTGAGCTGTTGCATCTCCTACGCAGTGTCCGCTTGCTGGTCCATCATGAAGTTCCTGCAATACTTTTTTTGCTTCAGATTTGTCAAGGCATCTAAGGAGAAAAAAATCATAATTCATTCTAAAGAGTACATCATTTACAATTTGGCACTGTTTAGCTTTTAGACTCAGGGCTCTTTTCTTTGTATGATTCAAATGTGGAGGATCATATCCATTTTTTAAGTAAAACATGATATCTTTTTACCTTGATTCAGAGTCTTTTAGGTTTATCTCATATGTTTGTACTTCATTGTCTGGAGACTGCGTTTCTGACAAGTGTGATGCTCCAACCAACATCCTGCAAAAGCCTTGACCTTTTACAATTTTTGCTGGTTTAATTTCAGCGTCATATTCTTGCAGGGATGTGACGCAATTTGCCCTCTTTTCACCCACATCTTTCTGTGCCAAAATATTTCTCACCACTGGAAATGGTACTATTATTTTCATATGTGTCTTGAGAAGGAAGGGTATAAAGTGTTTGATTGCTTTGAATACAACATAAGCCTGTTTCTCCATGTCGAAGTAATTTAATTCAGCTCCTTGCAAGTTTGAAATGAAGAAGGCAATTAGGGCTTCAAATTCATCTTGATTGGCTTGTGTGAGTATTGCAACATACGATTTCTCAGAGGAAAATGTATATAAAGTGAAAGGATTGGAAAAGTTTGGATTTGCTAGAGATGGGGCATTTATAATCGCTTGCTTTATCAAGTCAAATGCTTCATGTTCTGCCTGACCCCATTTGAAGAGAGAGTTTTTCTTTATCATGGCTTGGAGAGGTGAGACGATTCTTGAGAAGTTGGGGACAAATATTTTAAAAAAATTGATTTGACCAAGGAATGATTGCATAGCTTTTTTGTTATGGGGTAGGGATATCTCAGAAATTTATTTAATCCTATCTGGGTCAATATGGATTCCAGATTTAGACACTATAAATCCGAGAAGCTTCTCTTCACTTAATGCAAAAAAATATTTTTTTGGATTGAGTGAGATCCCATATTTCTGACATCGTTGGAGAATTTGTTTTAAGTCTTTGAGGTGACTACTGCATTTTTTAGAGTACACTGTTATGTCATCTAAGTAAATCACCACTGACCTATTCACTAATCCTTTAAATGCAATATCCATGGCCCTTTGAAATGTGTCACCAACATTAATCAACCCAAATGGTATATTTTGATATGCGTAAGTGCCCCATTTCATTCTAAATGTAGTCTTCAATTGATCTTCTAGGTGGAATAAGATTTGATTATACCCCGAGAAGCCAACTAAAAAGGACATTAGTTCATACCCCTCGAATGATTGTAGTATTTGTTCCATAGGGGGTAATGGAAAATTATCTTTTTCGCAGGCCTTATTGAGATTTTGAAAGTCAATAAAAATCTGGATATATCCGTTTTTCTTTCTGACTGGTACCATGTTGGAAACCCATCTAGAATTCCTAACAAGAAAAATAATCTTGGCTTTAAGTAATTTGTTCAACTCAAACTTAATCTGGTTTTCCAAATTGGGATGGATTTTCCTCAATTTATGTTGGATTGGCTTTTCATCAGAGATCATCAGAATTGTATGTTGTATAGTTGAAGTGTCATAAGTCTTGAGATCATCATAATTCTAGGCAAAGACATTTTTGTATTGTTTTAATAGTCGAATGAAAGCTAATTTTTCCTCGAGTGTTAGACCAGGACCTAGGTTGATATTCTGTGGTTTTATGTCAGCCCCCAGATTTATTAATTCATATCTTAGATTTGAACTTTGGATTTTTGAATTGGTGGACCATTTAAATCTATCCTTTAAATCATATAGGTCTTCCACTTAACTACGGATTTGGGTATAGCGTTATTGTTGTTTCCTTGTTTCAGCTGCTTGTTGTGCTGGTCTTCATCAATTATCTAATTATTGTAAGACCCTTCTGAAGTCAGAAAACTTACGATACCAGGGTCATTGTTGAAAACTCTCCAATTGGTAATGTTATCCGGGATAGAAGGTCTAAAGATCAATTCAACAGAGAATCTATCTAGGCTATAGTCTTCTGGTGGAATGAGCTTGGAAGCTACATTAGCGAGGATATCATCACTAGCATTTTGGATTCTGGGAATGGATGAAATATTAAATGCTATAAAGTGTGAAGTCAGGTCTTGTACTAACGATTGATAGTGCTTCAAGTGTCCCGACAGGCAATGTATAGTATTTCTTACCTGTTTGATAACAATATCAGAGTCTCGAAAGAGTTGCAGATATTTGATATCAAGCTCGATTTCATTGTATAACCCTTGAACTAACGCTTCATATTCAGTAGTATTTTTCATGCAATCGAAATCGAGTCTACATGTTAGCATGGTTTTCTCTCCTTTTGGGCTGACGAATATACAACCTGCTCCTGCTCCAGTAGTAGACTTAGAACCATCAAAAAATAATTTCCAAAACAAAGTTTTATTTACAGGCCTGTCTTCAAAATTAATGCACCTAGAACTATCTATTTGAGAGAAAATTTCTATCTGGGATAAAACGAAATTTTCTAAAAAAGGTGAAGTATGAGCATTGAAATTTCCTAAGAATGAATTAGCAAAATAATTTCCAATTATATTTCTGCTGTATGCTATAGGCTCGTTTTCTCCTTCTAACTCTGTCACTATATACTTTTGGTGTTTTTCTCGTTCAAACTTTATCTAATTTGGTTTACCATTGTAAGGGAGCCATATATGAGACTAGTCAGTCGCAAAGTAACCATGAAGCTTCTTTGACCAATCCATACTAAGGATTAGTACATAAAATTCATGAATTTTTGTGACAAGTATATCAATAACTTGACATACCTTCGAGTTTGATGAAAGACTTATGGTTACTTGATTAAGTCCACCAATAACCTCGACTTGAGATCGATCCAACTGCACTATGTGTACTGCGGATTTCTAAGGTTGGATATTTAACTTTGTGCAAACTGTTTTAGGAAAAATATTAGATGAAGCACCTGAATATACTAGACAGTTATGCAAATTTTTATTGAAAACTTCGAAGGTAAGGAGAAGTGGGAAAGTATGGGATTTCGACCTTCCTCCAATCAAAGCGATGTCATTTGGATCAACTTTATTAGCCATGCCAGTCAGAGGTCTTCCCATTTTGTTAGTAGCTTGTGAAATTACAGCTGCATGTAGAGGCTTAATAGGTACTGCATGCGGCTCTTTCAAGATAAATTTCTGTTGATGCTTTAATTTCCTGAGCTCATGAAAAGTAATATTGGCCCTACTTTTCTTCATGTCTTCAACAATTTATACTCCATTTCATCAGATATGATAAGCTTTTTAGATGGAGTTGTTGAATCAGATTGAACTGGGTTTGTCTGAGTAGCCCTTGGTGAGGATTTCTTACTTGCGATTTTGTCCTTGGGAGTTAGGTTTGGGTTTTTCTATTTAGAATTGGGTTGTGGAGGATCAAGTTGATTTCTACTTCTTATAGAAACATTCAATACATCTTGATCTTCTTCTTCTGGAAGAATGAAGTCCCACATACCTTGTAGTTCCACAACTTCATAATCATCCGTTTGTTCCTCATTGGAAACTTCTTCTTCTTCTTCCCCTTCTGATTCTGCATTTGTTATAGCATTTGGAGGTTTCGAATTGTTTGAAGGATTTCTCCTGAAGGGTTTAAAAGATTTCTTAGAAGAGATTTCTGCTTCTTGTTTCTTAATATCAACCATTTCATTGGACATGGTTTTCAAAACGTTTTGTAACCCTTCCAAGTCGAATGGGTCCTTTGATTGTTTTTTCTTAGGATCATCTCTAAAAGAGACTTTTTTAGACTTTCGTTCATCTACAACATTTTTCTTTTCTACGGCTAGGATACGTTTTTCTACAGCTATCTCTTCTTTCATATTTTCAACTAACATTGGCTTGGAAGCCCTATCTACCAAAATGGCTGAATTTGAAGGACAAGAAGAAATATACCTTTCATTTTGGACTTCATTACTGGGCTTTCATATTTCTGGTATTTTGTTTAATAATTTGTTGAAGCGAGAATTAAAATCCTTGATTGGTTCTCTTGGTTTAGCTTTCAAATTGGAGAGGTCATTTATCAAAGTTGCTGTATATTGGTCATCTCCAAATTTTGTGAAAAATTGATCTTGAAATGTATCGCAGTTATTAATGGAGCCTGATGGTAATGAAAAATACCATGATCCTGCTACTCCTTTTAAGGTATAAGGGAATAATCATACAACTGTGTCCTCTTCTGTTACTCCATTTAAATTAACAAACAACATGAAATTATTTATGTGCTCTTCGGCTGATAGGCCATTATCAGGATTAAACTTGGGAAGCCATTTCTCAGGATTAGCTGGTAATTTTGATAAAGGTGCAGGCATTCTCATAGCTCTTGGATTGGTCCATGGCCTTGGTGGAGGTTTTCCTGCCATCGTTGACGTATGAGTAGGAGGAGGTGTAGTAGTAGTTGAAGGTGGTTGGGTAGAGGAGGATGTTGCTCCTGTACTGGTGTGAACCATGATCTGGAGTTGAGGGATTGGTGAATGAACTTTTGATGATATGGATGAGAATTTAGATGAAGATGATGATAAAATCTCACTCTGAGATTCTGTTGATGATTTCCTAGCTTTCTTAAGACTTGGTAAAGGAAACTTAACTGGTGGGATTCCTAAATTTTTGCTTTGTGCTCTAGTCAGTCGTTGATTCAGGGTCACATGAGAAGTGGCACTACCTTGGGAAAATTCAGATTCCTCTTGAGATAAATAAATTCCCTCTAGCTTATGAATTAAAGTTTGTAACTCAGGGGGATCTGAATAAGAATAATCTGGCTCGTTTGGGATTTCGGTAATGTGCTGTGTATTTTTCTTTTCAACTTTTGGTTGAGTGATGGAAGATTCAGAATGCGAACGAGAAGTTGAGGGAGATGGTGAGGGAGTTTTAATCTTAGAATGGCATGAAGATGTAGATTTACTCACCATTCACAGTCAGACCCTCCTTCTAGCGCCAAATATGTTGAAGGCTCGAAAAATCGGGTCTACAACAAGGGGGATAACCACTCGGTCCAGATCTTAAAGCAACTCCTTTTCTGTTTGGAATAGTGGCTCAGACTGGAGATGATGGGACCAGTTTCCCAATCAGTTTATGATGGATGTACTAACGGGATGATGTTTCTGTTTTTCAGGGTTTAATGGGGTGAATGCTTATTCTAAATCTAATCTATCTTTTAACTATCATATACAATCTATTGTAATCAAAGAAAACATCTAAATCTAAACTGTCGCGGGAATAGCTTTTACTTATGTGATCTAAAATAATTTCTAACAGAAATTGATAATAAAAATCATTTAATTACTACGAGAAAAGAATCCATTAAAGATGATTGTTTCATATAAAAAGTTAGCCAAAACAATTATGAGAAATATATCGCATAAGATTTATTCATATATTCAGCACAAAAATAAGTAATCACCATACAGAAGTGTAATAATGACAAGTAAACATTCAGACTTTCGTATATCAATAATTGAAAATAATTTATCATTTAGCACATAAGTGAAAAGTGTTAGGAGATAAAAATACCATTAATAATAAGTTCTACTCATGAGCTGCAATGATATAGATTTATCTTCAAATCACTCAACATCCACTAAGAGTACAAAAGTGCACTTCAGTAGCAGATATCAAACTCATATAAAGAAAAATCTCGTTCCACCTATTTTATCAAAACTTCCTCAATGAGGGGCAAAAGTGCACATTCTGAAGAATTGTTTTTTGATAATTTTCTGTACCCCCCTCTAAATGCATGAGAGGGGTTTAAATACTACCCTATGAAATCTAAAAATAAATATTACAAAAATAGATGAGGAGGTTTAAACCACCTACCTCATTTTAAGCAAAAATGAACTAAAATAAAACTAAACTGTATCTATGATAAATTCTGCATCTGATCCTTTAGATTGCAAATATCCATCATCAATTTCAAGAGCGTCGGTTGGCCAACTTCAGGTTTTAATTGTCTTGCAAATACAACATTGGCAAGAGATGGCACCATCTTCTCGACAGAGGTTATGAGGCATCTCAGGGTCATGCATTAGATGTGTGGCTTTACCAGGTACCGCCATTATGTGTCTCAATTTAACCTGTTTATGTGTTTAATTATCTCTGCTTTTTCCTCTACTATTTGTTTCCACTCTGTTTGAAGCTGTTGTGCCTTTGGAAGGAAGCCTGGGTTAGTCTTTTCTATCAAATTGGCCATGTACAGATTTTCATTTATGCACTCAATGATACTGTTGACTGCTTCTGTTGCCTCTCCCATCGCTTGTTCTGCTTCTTTAAGCTGGAAATCCCATTTCACAAATAACATCTCTTTTTGCGATTCGTCAATTCTGGGAAATTCTGCTCTTTTCCCTTATTCTGATTTATGCCAGTTTAAGAAGTCTGAAACCTTATTAAAAATTGAATAATATCCATTTTGTAAATCTACGACTTGATTTGTAATCTTATCGTTTATTTCACAATGGGAATTCCATTGTGAGATCTTCTGGAAGAATAATGATTCCTGTTGCAAGAGCTGAGAATTGAGAGCGAGTGCTTCTGTGATAAACTCCCCAATTTTAGGGTCATATTTATGCAGTTATATCATAGTTTGTAACTATTCTTATTTGTTGGCTAAATTGATTTGATGATCTAATTGCATCTGATGGAAGTCTTGCTGGAGTTTTTCTAGCTGTGTCTCTACTTCTTGATTGATGCTGACTTGTTGCAGTTGATGTTCCAAAAACAAAATCCTGTCCTCTTTATCTTTAAGTACTAACTGAACCTCTTTTGCTTTATCAATTTTTGTAGAAACGTATGCTCCTGCGATTTGAGAGAGCCTAGTTAGATTTTTCGATGGGTTTGTAGTGGGATCTTTCCAAAGAACATCTGGAGGTTCAACTTCTGGAGCGAGCATGACCTCTAGATTTCTTTTCTTTCTTTGCCTTCTGATGAAAACCTTATGTTGAGGGCTATAAAACACTTCTAGAGGAGGAATTTCCTCTATCATTAGTACAATTTATAATGACGGAGCAACAGGAATATGCTCCGTTTCCTGAGTATTGACACTCCCTTCTACCTCCATTCCTATGGCTGTCTCTTTTGGGTTTGTCAGTGGATATGCGCTCTGTTCTTCAGTGTTTATTACCTTATTAAAACTCTCCCATTCTCCCTCTAGATCCACTACAACTGGCTTTGTTGGCTTTGTAAGAGGAGTGGAAGTTTCATCTTGTTTCGGGGACAAAACCTGTTGGCCAGGCTTTTCTTTAGATTGAGTTGTATCTTTAATTGACCCTTCACTTCTGATGTGTTCACTCTTGGACTGATCACTGAATTTTCCAGCTGATTCTCTTTCAGAACTAGATTTATATTTATGTTTTTAATTTCCACTTATGCTAACACTGGGAGTAGGTTCCCTTGGAGGTTTGATGAGTAATTTGTCGAATGGGACCTTTGATAACCTTTGTTTTCTGTAAATGTCAAACTTTTGGAGTTCTTCTTGGTCAAACCAAATTCGTGCCATATGTAGAACCTATTTGAAAGTGTTCTTCTGCAGAAATACATCGTTAAAGAGATATTCTTCATTGGAAAACACTTTTATTTTAACAATTGTAGTAAAATTACTTACAACACCAAAGGGATCATATTGCCTCCCCGGGAGCTTTGGTAGTTGCAAACATAACATATTATCAACTTCTTTAAAGGCATGACCTAAGTCAAACAATGCAAAAGCTCCACATACTATAGGAAATTGGGGCCAAATGGCCTTCTTAGACTCTTTCAGTGTCTTGCTCATTCCCCCCACACCACAGGTCTGATAGGCTATTTCCCTTGCCATTAGTTTGTCATGGTCGTAAAAGGGTAGAACATAGGGTGAAGCAATGCTGCTAAACACCCTGATATACGTGAACAATTCTTCCCCAAACCACCTTCCCACAGGGAGAATGTCTACTTCAGCTTCTGGGGAAAACCTTGGCGTATATTGATTATAGAGCATTTTATAAATAGGGAGCATAACTCCATGACAAATCTTAAAGAAATGTGGGATGAAACTGGATTCCGATAATAATTTGTGATAAACCTGAATGGGAAGTGGATTTTGTACCATCCATTTCCATCCCATAATAGGGAAATTGGAAACAAAACAAACAACATCCATGACATAAGTGCTCAAAAAGAAAGGAGGGTAAAGCTTTAAAGTAGAGCTTTTTAAATTTTTGTATGCCACAATTGCAGAGGCTAAATTATCTGATAAAATTTGGGCCCAATCCATTATGCTGGAATTGATAGCTGTATCCAATAAAGGTAGCCATTCTGATGAAAACTTGTCGATGTTTGGTTTCCCAAAGAGTCTACATAACATTGCAGTGGCAAAACAGTAAGGAGAAGACATAGAACTAGTGGCATACCATTGTTATCCTTCTTAAACCTTTCTTCATTGTTTGACCAGTGCTCTATGAATTTTGCCAAGTCTTCATTCTCTTTGGTGAACTTTGCTACAAATTGCTTGTTGTAGCTAGCCTGGGGTTCTGGAAAATGGTACATAAATCTCAAATTGTTTGGGGTAAATGACCCCATGACTTGCCGACTGGATGTCTTGAAATCTCTATCAGATATGTCCACTTTATCTATAATCCATTTCACCATATCAATGTAGGGGAGTATCTTTGGCCTCGCAGTAATGCGGTGTAGAAACGAGCATGCAAGCTCAGTTAGGGATGCTTTAGAAGAACTGCGTTCATCTGCTATAACTGTAACCTCCATAATTTTTGGGTTTTCCTCTTCTAACAACTGATACATTGCTTCCTAGCTAGATATCCCTACGTCTCTACTACAGGTGGTGTCTATGAATAATGGGGTCATTTCCGACTTCTTAGACGTAGGAGCCTTGCCTTTCTTCACCATTTCTTTGTAGTTTATGCTCTGGGTATTCTTCCTGAAAGTTGAAAGCAGAGAGCAAAAATGATAGTAAATATAGGAAAAATGAATAGAAAGAAAAAAATAAGGTGACGGGAAAGCTTTTAATTCTAAATGATATCAAATGATATCAACTTGCATCAGATGGTATTTTTACCCTGATCCACATCATTTTTAATAAATGAAAACTAATGGACTGTTAAGCTAAACTTTAATCCTCATAACTTTGCATCGAACGCCATAAGGTTATTATCTTAGAATTGTGAGCCCTTTGATCTGCAATAAAAGAGATTTTGCAATTTGCTTCGCAATATCGTAGATCGCAATATCGCAAAACTTACTATCGTTAAAAACTATCGTTACGTTGGGCTGCCGTAATAGGCGATTTGCGAGAGGCTATGACATTGTAAGCTTTGTGATCTCTCATTTTTGTGGATCACACTTTTAAGGAGCGACTTCTATAAAGGATGCCCACTGTGACCTTTTTGTGATGCGATAATATTTTTTTCTTTCTTTTTTTAAACGGGTTTATTAAAGCTTCCCTTAATGTTCAAGACTTTCTGATATAAATTTTTTCTTCGGTCTAATGGTCATTTAGTGCTTTTTCTATAAGGAAACTCACAATTTGTGATGTTTTATGCGCTTGGAGTATGGGAAGGTAAATTTACATGTTTTAACAAGTTCTACTTTGATATTTTATTTTATTGTGAAAACAAAAGTAACCTTAAATGCTAATAATTGATTTCTGTGGGAAGGGTCCCCATTTATTAGTGTTATTACTAACACTAAAAAGGGGGGGTTGTTGATGGTCACAACAGGGCTTAAAAGCATTTGGCCCAGGGTCACGGGTCAACGGCCATGTGGGTAGGGGTTGGCCCCTCCAAACCCCCAATATTCAATGTGAAAAACCATAAATCAAACCCCCCTGCCTATAGTGTTAAGAAACACTGATATTAGAGTTGGTTAAAATGCTCACGTGTTGTGCAGGAGGTCTTGGGGTTGAGCCCCGGAGACTCAACAAAATTTTGAACAAATTTCTCGGGCCACGTGGCAGCCTCCAGGCTTGCCACGTGGTGGCCTCCCATTAGCCAAAACCACAAATTGTACATCAACAACGAATTATACCCTACCACTTGTTAGAATATGATTGGCCCAGAAGGAATATTTCGGGTAATATTCTAGGAATATTCTCTGGAATATTCTTTTTTTGAATTTTCAAATATCTAGTCAAACTTGGTTAAAGGCCAAAAACTATAGTTTACTGGACTTTTCAGATAGAGATAACTTCTTAATATGGTGTCCGTTTTTCAAATTGTTCATGGCGCCAGAATTAGGAAGATGAGATCTATCCGATCGCTCAAGTTTGACACACTTCCAAACATTTTGAATTTTGATCTATCACTTAGGTTCTTGATCCAAATATGATCGTCCAGGAAGTGAGTGAGGAGAGGAGGGGTATCAGCCATTTCTTTATCATATTATCCACCTCCAAGCAGTTATCCAACTGCAAAGCGTTATTCAACCCTAGGGCTGCATTTTGGAATATTTTCATTTTGTGTATTTCTAGAAACCCTTTTTGTGTTGTCTTGGAATTGTGATAGAAGGCCTAGATCTCTGATCCCGACATTTTTTAAGCACTATATCAGAAAATCCATGTAATTTAATTTACAGTAGTAGTTATCCCCAACAAAAATTGTGTTGTCTTAGCCTCCGACATTCTTATATAGCGATTGTTCTTCATGTTTCATGTACTAGGTTAATAGAGGCTTGTTTTGCCTAGATTTAGTGTCTTTTCCCTCAATATTTTGTACTTATTTTCTGCTATAATGTCTAATATAATGGCTTCATGATCTCCTCTCATTTGATGTGTTGATATTTCACTGAAATTTCCAGTTATATGTTCTATATTCCTATTTCTCCTAATTTGGAATACTACATTTTTTTTTCCTTTTCCCTCAAAAATATTTACATTACCTCTTTTTAAATTTAAAGGATTTTGATTGGTTTACATATTATAAATTGAAAATTACGTGAAACTTTCATGGGCACTTTTAGGCTAAAATTTCCTCTAATGCATAATTGCGAAAAAGGTTTCTGGATTTTTTCATTTACAACGGCATCAACTTTACCCACGTGTGTCAGTTGGCTAGGGATCCATTATTGTAGAAGTTTCCTAACTTATCAAGCCCCTATGTTTCTATATACATTCTCTTGGAGGATATAATTGGCCTATATAATCTCTCCAAGAGGAAAGAAGTAGGGGAGAGTATCCATATAGCACAAGAGCTTTGTTGTATTGGGAAGAGAAGACCATGCTACAAGCTTGAGTTGAGGATCTGACTTGTGAAGGTATATTTATATCATTTTGTTTATGATCAATGAAAATATATGTTCAATTTCATGTATATATGTATTTATGATAAATTATTCATGTTAATGATTATTTCTTTGAGCTATGATATTTTGTTGAAGGCTATTTGTGGTATTTGTTTGGTGATTCTTGTGAGCAGGTAGTAGCTATATTGTAGAAAGAAAATATTTCCTAGTGTGAGTGAAGACTTTCTGTATCAAACCCAACACTCTTCACCAATCTGTGAGGGCTTCAGGTTCTAGCTCAAACCCTTAGTGTAGAGGTTGTTTGCATAATTGGTTGGTTGATCATATGGCTAGGATTCATCTCTTTGATTGAGTTTGGTCATATATTTTTCTATCTAGTAGTAGTTCTAGGGCCATAAAGCTATGGAACAATATCTACTTATACAAAAATTATCACAACACTCATTATACTTGGCCATCATACATTCCACCAATTTATCCACTCTACAAACTAAGATACAAATACACCATTCAAGATCATGAGGATTGTTCAAAACACTTTATTATCATATACATTTATTTGTCATTCATTCCACTAATCATAACCCCTTTTTAGGAAGACAATCACAATTATTAAACAAATAGGGATTCATATTATTCACAGCTTATCAGACAACGTAGCTCACAATATAGAATAAACTAGTTGAAGAAATCAAGCATTCATTCATGACTATAAATATAGATTTTAATTTCTTGATCATATTAGAAAAGACAAAGGCATCCAATCTACTCATAACCATCATGACACTCACTTACAACATTTCATCAATATATGCCCATAATATTTTTCCTCTCTAAAGCTCAAGGAAATGTAACATTAGACATATGTGTACATCCATTATATGATCTTATTAATGGTAAATAAAAATTGACTATGCTGAATCCAGATGAATTAAATCACATGATATGTCATATTTAATAAGGAACTTCAAGCATCCATGTAGTAGATTAATTTCTCGTCTCTTGAGGGACCAATCAAAGACACATCATAAAACCTACAAAATAATATAAAAATTGCATCCACATAACTCAAGAAACTCATAATCATCATAGATAAACAAATTAGTTGGTTAATCATGATTAAATAGTGAATCACACATCCTGATATAAATGGCACAATATTAATCTTTGGTTATGAATACAATACAAAATATTTCAATCTATAGGCGAGCATACATAATCCAATAATACATATTTGAATAGGCTGAAATTGTTGGAAACTGAAGGAAGGAGTTTCAATCTCCACCCAATCATAGAATAGCTACAATGCATCCTTTCTTGCATTTGACCACCTTTGATCTAGATCCATGGTCTGAGAGAAATTCTTGTAGAGGGAAAGGGTTCACACCAAAATGTTGAACATAATATCAGGAGATGTAGTCCACTATTTTATTGCTTAACTAACTCAAAAACTATCACTTAGTGGCCCATTCACTCATTGAAGTTAATAGTGGCCACATATGCTTAGATAAATAAATCAATGGTTATAAACATAGCTACAAGGATTATCAATAGATTCAAAGAGAGCATACCATAAAATAACTTGGAAAGTATCATAATATAGGGAAATAAAACGTAGGGTAGGATGACCACTCCCCATATAGGAGTGCCTCAATCCCATTTTTCTCTCTTGTTATTTTTATTTCCTGACTATGAGAGCCCAAATTGGCTCGTTGATTTGTTTTATTCAATTTATTTTGCAAGAGAGAGGGCCAAGTGGGAATTTCTTTCCATTTTTTGTACGCTTATGTCCAATCATGTATATTCACGTATCAGGAGGTGGCTATGTCTATTATTTCACCTCCTTCCTCTAAATTAGGTGATGGCATAATTCTACTCCTATTTTATAAAACTCATTAATGAGCTCTTCCAACTTCAATTCCTACCTAGTAACATTGCATAACACCTATCAAATAACTGACCCACTAAGTATTCAAGCAAACTCAACATTTAATTGAATGGTATGGGTCATTTCTTTTCAAGAAAGAGAAGTGGGCAAGAAGGCTTCAGACATTACAATGAATTTAGGTAAATATAGGTGAGAAAGAAAGTTTCCTCCTAGGACAAGGATTCTCAAGATTTTATGATCTTCAATTGTGTTAATTAGTTAATAAAAAACATTATTATTTAATCATAGGTCTATCTGTTGTGGTCATTCCATGTTAGAATTGAAATCAAATTGTAATAATCATGGTGGAATAAGGGGATGTTACAAACCCACTCCCTTAAATGAACATTTTCCTTAGTGTTCTGAAAAAATGTATGACATGAACAAAAACTAATATTGGTATTTAAAACTCTTTATCTCAGAAACAATTCGCATGTCTTGAAACATCATTTCCATCCATGTTTTTCAATGTTATTAGGGCTTCATTATGAAACAAATTTGGCTCATTTCTTCATGGGAAACACCCTATTATGTGTGATCCTAGTGAGTATGCACATGGATTTTTGAAACCAATTCACTTTCCAAATTCCAACATCCCCTTATTTTCTTCATTAGTCCCTTAGACAATAAATTTCCTCTTCCAATAGTCACACACCTTTTGTTCAGGCCATTTTTTGGAAGAATAAGAATTAGAGGAAATTTCAGCCTAAAAGTGGTCTCCTAAGGAAAACTAATAAAATAATAGTTAAAATAATAAAGTAAGAGATATGAATTTTAGAGGGAAAAGAAGAAAAAAACTTTTTTAATTGTATATTCGACTTATCTCCATATAAGTTTATTGAAATTTAAATTTTATACCCTTACTAGATGCGGAATTAAATTACACATCCAACAATTACCCATTATGCATACTTTTTAGAAGACACACATTGATAAAAAATGCAGATACATTAAAAAACGTGTTGAAACACACTTTTTTAATGTATATGCAATTTTTATCAATGTGGTCTTCTCAAAAGTATGCATAATGGGTACTCGTTGGATGTGAAATTTAATTATGCATCCAACGAGTGTCTACACTGGAAATTTGAGTAAAGCTATAAGGAGATAAGTAAAAAATACAATTTAAAAAAAGTAATTTTTCTTCTTTTCCCTCCAAAATATTTACACGTGCCTCTTTTTAAATTGAAATAATTTCGATTGGTTTACTTATTATGACATGAAAATTTAATGGGCACTTTTAGGCTGAAATTTTCTCTAATGTAGAAGAAATGTCAAAGTTTTGAGGAATTTTTGGGAGTTGCATGCAAAAAGACGGAGATAAACAACATAGAGAGATTAGCATGTAGATTGGTTGTGGAAGGAGTAGTGCACAAAACTGGCCCTAAAAGGATAATTAGTTAGTAAGGAGAAATGAATGGGAAAAAATGTTTAAGTTTGATTGCACTTTAAAACCAATTTTTGATTTGGTCCAGATTTGGTTCCATGGTAATTGTTTTCCCTTGTATTTCCCATGGTATCAAAGTCAGCTTGGGACTATGTAACTGTGTATAAATAGGTGGATGCCGAAGGGATTCAGGTTGGTTAGCTAGTTTTATAACTAAGGGTAGTTTATTTCTTGGGTAATTTAAGGTTGATTAGTCCTCTATTTTTTGGATTGGTTTATGTTGTTTTTGTAATATGGTATTGCTATGATGATTAAGATGGTGAGCCAAGGTGAAAAATTGTTGTAATGTTGTAAGTGTTTCTCTAAGAACCAATTTTGATTATTAATGGAATATGGATGCAAATTATTCTATTATGATCCTTTTTTATTGTGTGAGATGATTTCACCATGCATTATTTGTGTTTCTTACTACTCGTTGTGGTTCTATGTTGGGTCTATTATAATACTTTGGCTAGATAAGACACCCCCTTTTTAAAATATTTGTAATGTAATGATGTTTTTTTTATGTATGGTTACCATACGAATGATGGGTAGGATATTTGATAGAATGGTTGTCTTTTTTTTATTCCAATTCCCTTGATCACTATGGAAGCCTATTTCTCGCAATCCTCATCGGTGCCTTAGGTGAGATTTCACCTAGTTTGTAGGTGATGCTGAAAGGGACGGTATCCAATGGGATTTTGTTGGAAACAATTTGCACATTAACTCATGTTAGAATATGCATAATGCCAACACCTTTCAATTTGATGCCTCTCCTTCTTTACATCCTTAGTCCCCTAGAGGATCCATCTCTCGGCAAAGATTCCTCACAAAGTAAGAGTGTTCTCATCCAAGGCATACATTTTCCTTTTTTTAATACACATAACATTTGACATGGCACAAATCATGGTTATCAATGTTTATCGTAGGGTTTCAATGTCAATGGAGTAGTTCCTAAAGTATTCAACTCCATTATGTTTATGTTTCTTTATTTCATAGTCAATTTTATATATTTGTGCTAGGAAATTCAATCGTTTTCCTTTATGTAGTCTTCAAACAATTCCATCTTTAAATCTAGTTCACTAAGTTTTTTATCATTCAAATAAACCATTCAATGCCAAATATACTACTCCATACAGTCTTTTGCTAGTCAGTTCAATAGTTCACCTAAACTATAAGCACATGATTCTTATGAAATTAATCATAATTTTTTTATGTAAAATTAAACCATACTTTCATCAAAATATCATAAAATTTTAGATCAATTCAAACCATGCTTTTAATGGAGAAATTATTCAAACTAGTATTTTTTACTTATTTCTATACAATATTCAAATAATTCTGTAATATTCCCAATTAGCCATGAGCTAGTTTGAATATTGATTTTTTCTTTTGCTTCCTTGTTTAATGAATAAGAGGATATGGAGATCCATAAATCTCCTTAATATGAATAATACCAATGCCAATGTGAAAGGAGGACATCTTGGTAACTTAATTGAGCACCCTTGTGTGTGAAAAGAGGCTGGAACACTTAGACTGGGTCAACTTTGACCAAATCAACAACGTTATCATTGAGTAGTGGCATTCAGTAAGGGACATCACAGTTTTATTTGGAAACTCTTTGCATGGAAGTAGTGGCTTAAATGAGAGGGGTCTAGGGTTAGGAAGCTCATCGCTTATATAAGGAAGAGGATGGCAACCATATTCATTCATGTTTTGGTTTATTATATTTTGTTATATGGTATGTTTAGACATATAGCTTTCTTCAGTTGTTTAGCTAAGATTGCAGTGCTATTTAGCACAGGGTGTTCCCGAGTGGGAATCCCACCTCTTTCCTTTAGAAGCCTCTAGGAAGAGCTTTTCACTACATTCCAAATTCAGGCATCAGGCCAAGGCTTCAATCTTAATGTATAATGCAATTCCTATTGAGGTTTTGGGTTTTGTTGCAGGGTAGAAGTTGTGGAGGGTTGATTTGGGTGATTTCTGAACTAGATCTCATTGGAGGGAGGTTCCTTTCTCTTGGGAGGCTAGTAAATAAGACCTTGGAGCATCATTGATACATTTGGCATGATGCAAGAGTGATTTTATCCCCTACAACGCAATATCAATCTGGATCTATGTTATTTTAGGGAGGAGTTGCAAGGGTATTTGCATTAGGTGATTTCTTCAGTAAAGGGGCCAACCTTTCATCCAGAGGATCCATTGGGGGAGAGAATTATTTCTTTTATATCAGCTTCAGCCATAACTCTTCAGTTGCTTTGTTGTAGCATACTGTCATCCCTAGGGCTGCAGCTCATATCATGGAAAATTTTAGGGGCTAATATTCGCAGGTAGGCTAATTTTCCATGATTTTTCAAAAAAAAAGATTCGCCAATTTCCTTTTTTTATAAAAATGATTCGCCCAAATTTTACAATATAATTTATTTTACATTAAAAATCACCAACATTATATAGATAGTATATATAAAATCATTATAAATTTCAGTAATTTTACAAATACATCAATAGAAATTTTATTTTTTTGATATTAGGTACTAGTGAGATTCGCCAATTTTTTAAACTTCGAAACAATTTTCCATCCTTAAAATTTTCCTTGGCTCATATTGTATTTTTGGGTGTTTTTCCCATAGACCCTTTTCAGGTTCTTTTCTAGAGGTTGTATAAATTCTTGATCTTCATTGTACATTATCTTTGAGGCATATATCAGCCCTTATATTTTTTGTACACATTTTTTGTAGTAGTTCTTCTACGACTGTGCTGTAGCAGTGTCTCCGACATTTTGATATAGTAGAAGCACCTCATTCTTGAGGGTTTTGTCTATTTGAGGCTTATTGTATCTTGTTATATGCTTTGTGGCCCATTATTTTATACATTTATGTTGTTGATATGATGAATTGAAGGTCTCCATATTGGCCTCATGTTTTTATATGATGTTTTACACTGCTATTCCAGAATTTTGTTTTGTATTCCTGCTTTTCCTATTTGGGATTATTACAAATTCCTTCTTTAAATTAAAATCACTGAGTGGTTTATCAACCAAAGCAAGCACTCAGTAGTGGATATACAAACCCATCTAGAATTTTTTTATAAATCCATCCTTGACTACAAATCAATGAGTAGTTTCACCACCAAGGGAAGCACATAGTGGCAGATATACTACTCCACATAGTCTTTTCATACAAGTCCCAATAAGCCCCTCCCCTCTCACTCACCTCCCAGTGAGTGTGGGAACTACCATCAAGGTATTTTTCTGTAGATAGGAATATTATTTACCACCACACCTCCATTATCATCACTCGTGCAATATCATCAAATCTCCATTATCATCAACCTCCAATATCATCACACCTCTAATAAAGCAAGTGTTATTTTTTGACATAAATATAATTTTCTAGCTACAACTCTGGTAGTGATAATAGGAAAACTATATGCACTGATTGGTTTCTCAACCCCGATATAGCACTCAGTGGCCAACGTGCCGCATCATTTGACCAACGAATCTTGTTATTTGTTAGTATAATCATTGATATAATATTAAAAAATTCCTTCTCATAATTGTAATATGAATATGGGAACATAATTCTCATAAACACACAAGCATAATAATAGTTAACAACAAGAGTTTATTCTTGGAAACTAATTCAATGGTTCCCTCACATGAAAGGGGATATTATTGGATAACCTCATCATGTTATTCCAAACATTCCATTCACACAATCATTATATTTTTAAGAAAATTAATCAATTATCCTTCCAATGGGATGATTCTTGACATTGACTTGTCAAATGAAATGGAATCATATACATTCATTTCATCATTAACATATTCATGAAATGTAGCACATATGTTAGGAGAATATTTTTGAGCAAGTGAGCCAAAAATACAGTTTTATACTGTTGGTGATAGTATTCCTAACAACAAATAAAACAAAGAAAAACATATTGCAAAACCCTTTATCTTAAACAATACTTTCCAGATCTACAAGAAGGAATGTTCGAAACCATGCAAAAGAACTTGAAAATACTGAAAAAACGTCCCAAAAATAAGGAAAAAGAACCCAATGGAAATAACTCAGTTTTTATTAATGAAGAAAATACTTGGTGGAGAATAACATCGACATGGGTATATGTGTCCTCCTCCATGGGATGGGTCTCTCTTCCTCGTTGCAATGGGAAAATGGAGATTTTTGGTTGAAATCAATGTGGAGAACTCATGGTTGGTGAGAATAGAGTGATGATGATGATAATGATAATGTGTGGAGAGCGAGGAAAAAATATCTATATTTACAATAAAATACGAGGATAGATCTAGGTTTAGTCAAATAATAAAATATTATTAGAACAAATCAATATCTAACTATTAGAAGTATTTTATTATATTTAAGAGAGTAAAATATTAATGAAATCATTCAAAAATATCTATTTAATGAACTAAATCAAAACATAATGATTAATTGAGTTAATTAAGAAAAGTGGCTAAAGTAATTAATAGGTAAATATGATTTATTAATTACTTTAAGAAGACATGGTCAAGGTGAGTTAGGAATAATTAATAAATAATTATTTAATAATTATTTTATGGGAGGAATGTGTGATGATTAAAGAATAAAAAATAAATATGATTTATTTAATTATTCCTATGGTTTTTGGGGATATTTTTAGAAATAGGTTAGGAAAAATAGTTCTCTAAATTATTTCCTAAGGTGGAAGGGGGTTTTAATGTGTAAAACCCATACTACATAGTTTATTTCGATCATCATAATGGAAAATGGCTAAGTGGTCACTTTTTAGCTAATTATAGATTCCCCCCTATGTATGAGTGTTAGGAGCACATCATATGATCAAAATACATTGTAGGTTCAATTTCACAAGACATTGAAGGGGAAGTCATATATATAGAGAGAGAGAGAGAGAGAAAGAGAGAGAGAGAGAGAGAGAGAGAGAGAGAGAGAGAGAGAGTACAACATAGGGAAGGACTAAAACTAAATGAGGAGAGACCTACTTGTCAGATAAAAGTATCCATTATTGTCTATAGATGACCTGATCCAGACTTATGCAAGAATAAAATAGAATATATAAATAAACATAAAAAAAGAGATGTAGTTGAAATAAATTCTCATTTCATTAATATCAAAGAACTAAAATATGCTTACATACAAAATGGAAATAACTAGCTCGAGCGATGGTAGTTTATCTTTGAAAAGAGACATGATGGCTACTGTTAGCCTCCACAACGCCCCAAGGCTAAGAAAGGATATCGATAAAGGTAATCTAAAACCAAGCTTTCAGTTTGGTAGCTAGCCCTACCAAAACAGAGAGGGCTCTCTCTATGAGATCACAACCAAAGGATTTGGCTAGATCAGGAGTAGATTTTAGGCTAGTTAGGTCATCTTTACGGTTCTAAAATTTTGATGGTTTTACTGTTGGATCAAGGATGAAACCAAGTAGCTAGGTCAAATATATCAAAGGGTTACAACTAAAAATATATAAAAGAGAAAGGTAGCAATGCTTTAGTGATGGGTTTAGGATTTTGTCAGTGTAGTGTAGGGTTTGAAAGAGTGGAGAGCATCTTAATGAGAATGAATCATGAATTCATTAAACTGAATGAAAGCAAACATAAAATGATATTGCAAAACACAATAGAAATTATGAAGAATTATTCTTATCAAACTTTTAGGAAGATCACTGAAGAAAGTAAGACATGGAAAGAGAACATGTATATCATTTATAAAATACTATAACACAGAAAATAAAACATCAAAAAAACCATTTCACATGAAACTAAAGACTAGGGAGGTTAACAACACTCTCCCCAAGTTAGAAAAATTGATAAATTTGACCAAAAATGACTTTACAAGCATTTATCTACCTCATTTTTACTCTAACTAGCACAATTACACATGTTCACATCATAAAAACATCAAAAGTGACTAATTACATCAGTGGAGGTTGAATCTAGAGTAAGTCAACAGAGAAAATTTACATTTAGGCAAAAATGTAGCAAAATCAGACAAAAGTGCATCGTGCTAGGAGAAAATGCAGTGAAATTGGGATAAGTTACTTTTGGAAGCCTTCCCGAGGTCCAAATGCTCATATGAAATATGATTGATAAATATATTCATGTTGGCTACATGATTTAGTCCTAAATAACTGAAAATTATTTCTCCTAGCCCCTCAAAAAATCATTCTCCCATAAGTACTATAAAAACGTAGCGAGTTGTCCAAAAATATGGCAGAAAGGTGGTTTTTGAGTGGTTTTTGGGCATTTTCACCCGCCAAAATGTGCTAACACTCTGGTCCCAAAGGATATAAGTGATGTATAAGTGATGAAAAATCAGAGTATGTAAGCCATTTGTCATTTGTAGGCATCCATCAAAAGCGCAATGTGGGTCACGCTATGTTTTTGACCTAGTGACTGTGTGAAAAAGTGGAAAAACTAGAATTCTTCAAAATTTTCCAAATTTTCTCCAATTTTTCCCAAAATTTCTCCAAATTTTCTCCATGAATCGCTAAGATGAATTTCTATGCTATGAAGGAAGCATTAGCTAGCAAATCCAACTCTCCCTTCTCCTTTTCCTCCATTAGGGTTTCTTTTCTTTTTGCCTCCAAGTGCTTGATTTTGGCCTAAGAGATCTGATTTGTCTTGTAATAGAGTATGGTCATGTATCTTTGGATGTTATTGTTCTTATTATCTCTCTTTAGGATATTTTCCAAATGAATCTATCAAGCCAATACTTACTGTCTTGCTCAATGTATGCTAATATGAGCTCATCCACTGTCATCTGTGTCTTTGGTGAAAATACCTCTTTTTTTTTGCGAAGTTCCATTTTTAGGCCTCTATTTCTTGGTATATTCCTTATAACCTTATCTTCATGCTCATATGAATCATATATATCAACTATTTATTTTCCCTTTACAACCTCCTTGCTAGCATCAACTTTATGTCTATTCAAAATTAGTCGATTTACCTTCAATTGCGTGTTCTCATGCTCTAGGAATTAAATCAAGAAGTTGGACTTGGAAGAGTTGCCCTCTAGTTATTTTATCTTAGCATATTTATCCATGATGACATCCTCTACTTATCTATGCTCCAAGTGTTCCCTATTAGTGTCAAAATGGATAGGTTCCTCATCATGCAAATGTGCCTCATGTTGTGGTGATGATCTCTTTTATGCTAATGTAGGCTTGGCCCCTTCCAGAATGTTTGGAGAAAACACAAGCCTCCTACCTCTCTAATATGTTTTGGTCACCTCAACCCTAAATGTATTCTTCACTAAAACTGTGCTAGATGAGCCAACCTACATTTTTTTGGATGGTGTTAATGGTGTAGTTGATGATGTACCTTGGCCAGTAGGCTGACTAGTAGGAGGAAAAAAGACATGGGACTAAATGAATGTCTCCCAAGTGATTTTATTCTCTGCAAGCTAGGTAAAGACAATGATTTTGATGAGGGCATGGCGAATTTTTTTTGCTTAATGATCGCTTTCTCTATGCTTCACTTTCTCTACCATTTTTTTCAAGCTCTTATAGAGGTAGTAGGGTAGGTTGACAGGTTTTACCCTTGTGAAGTGCATGAGAAACCTGACACGGTACTTGTACAATATATAAAATATTCCCTCACATGTAAATTAATTCATAATTTCCCTCATCAATGGATAAAATGTGTCAAGTAGTTGACCAAAAGGAAACAATTTCTTTATGGCATATTTGTGGTGACCTTTGATGAAAGGTTTATAGTTCTGCACATCCAAATCTAGGATTTTAACCATTTTTCTCCACTATTTCGTATCCCTGTAGCTATAAATGTGGCCTCAATTGAGATTGTGAAGCTTACCCCTGTAATTATTACCTTATCTCTCCTAAGGTTAGTGGGAGACAAACTTGTCAACTTGGCATGGTATTTGACCTTTTGAATTTTCTCACAAAACATTAAACACCATATATTCTGAAAATAATGCTTGGAAAGTGAAGATGACATTAGCTCATGAGTGTTGAGTGGTAAAAACCTTGATACTTGACCTCCCTTGTTATAATTTTTCCTTTCTCCCTCCATGTTTGACAATTTTCTAGACTAAAACCCTAGTGGGAAAAATAGGGGTAGTGAGTGAGGTGAAGGATGAAGGGGTTAAGGAAAGGATATGAGGGTAAGAAAATTTGGGGAAGTAGGTAGGGGTTCTAGGGAAATTTTTTAAGTGGAGGGGGCTGAAATAAGTTTAGGAATTGGCCTAGGGAATTTTTACATAGTCCAAGCCCTAGAAACTTCCCAAAATGTAGTGTGGAGCTCGGGTTTAGTTGTTGGGACTTGGGAAATGGGAGTAGGGGAGTGTAAGGGTTTTGGGAAGTGTGTATGAGTGTGAGGTATGGTAAAATGTATGTGGGATAGGAATATTATCTTTCAAACTTTAAAAATGACGTCTCACCCACCAAAACACAGTGTGGGGATAAATGGAGGTTTTTCACCATAAAAACAAGGAAGTAAAGTTGATAAAAGGAATTAAGGGGACCTAAATTATTTATACACTGATGATGAAAACTTTAATTTCCCTACAGCACCCTTGGAATAAATATTTTTTACTTTGCAGTGAAAACACAACGTAGAGGTGAAAACACAACATGTTACCTGAAAGCGCAGAGTGGAAGCTTGGAATCACTTGTTCGGAGTGTCTTTGGATGCATAAGAGTGTTGATGTTTCCTTTTCTGGTGAGTGAGAGCTCTTTGACAATGGAATGAGTGAGAGAAATTACTTTGATAGTCTTTTATAGCTTGTGGAAGTCTTTTCGTTCGTTATGATGTGGTGGCCCACCAAGCGCTTTTCACTTTTTATTTGAAAACTATGCAACTTTGGAACAAATAGAACTTATTACATCATAATTGAATAAAATTACATATGAAACAAACTTTATTGAGACAATTCCCTATTACCACTCCTTCATTTTCTAGATTTATTAATGAAATGACTAATTTTGGTGACTTAAACCCTAATGACCTAATGATGACACTGAGATGAATGAGAACCATGGTGACATGACTGAGATGAAAATGATGACTTTTCAATGATGACTCATCCAAATGAGAGATGACAGTGAATAGAAATTTTTTTTTTTGAATGGAATAGTAATAGACCTAGACACCATTAGCTAGTGAACAAATTTCTATTTGAAGACCTACTGAAAGCATAAAAATTTGACTCGACACCATAACAAAAGCTTTGAAAGAGCCCATTTGATCACTAGGATTGGTAGAACTGACTGAAACTAACAGCTACATGCCTATAAAATTTGTTACAATGAGGCTCAAGGGCTTTTTTATCATTTAAAATCAAAGGGAAATGATAAACAAACAACTTAACTAACCCTAGGAGATGAACACCAAGATTTTGTGGGCGTGTTTTGGGTTAGTTGGGTAATGAACTTCTTGTGGTCGTAACTTGGTAAATGATATTCGTTTGGCGCGTATGATACATCATTAGAAATATTTCTCTGAGTACTAAAATATTTTTCATAGGCCCGTGCCTATGGCTACATAACCCTACCTATGGCTATGAGCTTGTTGTGGACCTAAAAAAACATTTGTTTAAGGGGTCAAAATAGTTGGAATTTCATGACCCGCAAAACTGCTAGAAATAGTAAATTGTGATATAAACAAGGAAATTGATCAACCCGAATAGAGGTCTAGGTGTAATAGGTGAGTAGCCACTGATATCCACCTGCATCATTCCTCCCCCTTAGGAAGCAATGGTCCCCATTTCCTTCAGAGCCTCCATGAGATGAGAAAATTTATGTAACTTGGTCCCTATTGAGTCACTTGCGCTAGTGAAAGAGTTGGTCGGTTTTGACAACTCGATATAGCTAGATCCACTAATGGTGAGTGTTATTTATATGTGTGTCCATGATCCTATCATTTGTGTCATTTTTGATGCAGTTGGGGTTGAACCCTATTGGTGTCAAATACTCAGCAACCTCTAATGTTTCCAGCAATTAGGGAAAGTATGGTTGCAACCACTCCACATTGAATACTGGCTGTAGGGCAAGGAATGGTGGAATGTTGATATTGAAGGAATTTTACCCTACAAAATTAGTGATGGTGTAAGGCCCATATCAAATTAGGTGAAGCTTGCGATAGGCCCTAGTCTGAAACTTGCATGGCACCTGATGTTGGTCATGGCATTATTTGTACTTAGAATTTTCTTTGCCCAATATTTCATGGACCTGCTCGAAGATGTGTTGAATGCGTTCAAAAAATATGTTAGCTCTATTAGCCTCAGATTGGACATGAGATGAATCTACCTGAGTAGAAGCAATTGGTATGGAAACATTAATGGGACATAGTGGATGGAATCTTAATCCCACATGAAAGAGGTTGTTTCCAACTAAGTTGTGGAGAGCTCTTTTGTAGTTTTTTTGGACATAGGGGAGGATTTCATCCCATGTGTGTGGATGCTTTGAGTTGTACATGCATAGGATGTGCATGATCATCTTATTGACAACCTCTATCTGGCCATCCATTTAGGTGTGGAATGTCGTAGACTTAGTGTGCTTGGTATCGAACATGGACCATAGGATTGACCATAATGAAATTGGATACCTTTTGTCTCAATCTGAAATCATGGATTTTGGGATCCCAAAGTGCATCCACACTCGTTCAAAGAAGATTTTAGAAGTGGCTTATTTGGTGACACTCTTCTTGCAGGCTACGTGAATGGCCATCTTGGAGAATATTTTGACGACCAAGAAAACATAGTCATTTCCATGCTTGGTAGAAGGAAGGCCTGATATGTAATCCATGGAGATGGATTCCTAGGGATGAATAGGAGTAGGAAGAGTAATATAAAAGCCTTTATTCTTGGTTCTAGATCTGGTAATTGTGCGGGAAGTGTAGGATGTGATGTACTTCACAACATCCTATCAAAGGTTTGGCTAATAAAAATACTTCTGTATCACTGCCATTATGTTTCCTACCCCAAAATTTCCAGCGACATGACTGTAGTGTGCCTCCCAAATCATCTTGGCATGCTCGCTTGAAGTAAAACAGAGGTGTCCCAAGTGGCATAAGAGGGCATCCTAGAGGTGAAAGTCTAGAACTTTCTTACCTTCCAAGAGCATATAATATGTGGTGTCGAATTCTGGATCACTCTTGTAAAGTTGTCGCCATTCTGAATTATTGTGTCCACAATAGTTGAGCACACTGGTCAGTTCCATGACCAAAAATCGGCTGAGGTAGTTTGCAAAATTATTGGTGTTTCCCTTCTTGTACTTAATGTTCAAATGGAATTGTTTCAGGTATGTGGACTGCTAGCATAAATTCTTAACGCAAATGTACGAAAAGAGATAACTTTAGCTGTGTCTGACAAACAACCCTAACAAAAAATATGGCTGCTCAAATTCCTTAGATCTGCTATATATGATCGAAAAAATGTAGAGAAAACCCAGATCTATGCAATAAAAGGAGTTAAACAGTAAAAAGAAATAATATTTTCTCAAAATATCCAATGGAAAATACAAGATATATAAAGAATTTTATATGTATTAACTCCTTGGAAGGGAACAAATAATGGTGTTACCATCCCCCCTCAATGGGATGGGTTCTTGGTTGTCCTCAATGCTTCAGATCCATAAGTTTATCTCTCTCAATGGTGTAGAAAACCCACAATGTGTTGTACTCTATGAGAGCTCAAGAGGTAAGAAAATAATAGCAGTAATGATAATGATAAAAGCATGACAATGAAAGTGATCAAAGTATGACAATGAAAAAAGGATCAGAGTAAGGAATAAATGAAAAAAACCTCCTATTTATAACAAAATATTGATTTAACCTTGATAATGGTGCATAATAAAATATTATTAACCAAAATCTAGATCTAATTGCTTGGAATATTTTATTATATTTTTTCGGATGGAAAAGGAATTTAAATTGGTTAAATAAATTTATTTAGAAATAATAAATAAATAGATGATTTATTTATCATTCATGAATGGGGTTAAGGAATAATTTATATAACAATGATTTATTTTACTATTCCTAAATTATTTAGTCAAATTTAACAAGGAATAATAATTATTTAATTATTTAATTAATTATTCCTACAAAAAAATAAGATAAATAATGATTTATTTAGTTATTTCTCATAATTGGGTTAAATATGACCATGAATATTATTTAAACAGTGGTTTAATTAATTATCCCTAGAGGAAAATCAAATAAATAAGGATTTATTTAATTATTCCTCATGGGGTCTCCTATTTGGACCAAAAATAACTTAATAAAATATGGTTTATTAAATTATTTCTTATAGTGAAAGCAATTTTAGTGTGGTAAAATTTGTCTTACATGGTGTACTTCGATCCATCTAATTGTAAATGGTTAGATGACCATAAATTAGTGTAACAGATTGCCCCCCAACGTGTGAGTGTTAGGAGCTAATCGTATGACTGAAGTACGTTGTAAGAACACAATCACTAGACACCGAAGGGGAGTCAGAGAGAGAGAGATACATGGACAATGTGAAGCGAGAGAGGAAAATAACCTGAGCGAGAGAGACCTAAAAATGATATAAGTCTCCTTTAATTTTTGGGTACCTATTCTTAGTTAGGCAGGGGAGGCATACCTATGCCCGCCGAGATGACGAAGTAAAAAGAATAATGGTGTGCCCAACAAAATGGTATTGAGTTATAAAGTACATGATAAATGGTACATGACATGCTAGCATAAAATGGGCCAAACAAAAATATAATGGACCCCACATACATACTACGCCTGGGACAATAGCCAGGACTGAATACAATAATATCTAAGTACATGAGATATAATAAAAACCAAAGAAGACCTACTAAACAGAAAAGGGCTCTGAAAATATGAATGGATCATCTAGATGATACATGGAAGCTATGGGTGTTGCAAGAGGCTGAAGCTGAACCCATCAAATATGTAGAGCTGCATCTAAGGCTCTAGCATAATATGAGGTCATCCGGGCATGTGGGGGGCTACCTGAAGGGCCACCCCCTCATGAGGTCTGAAACATATCACATACACCTGGGAATCACTGGTACAATCTACTGAATCACTGAACCATCGATTATATGAATCTCGATCATGCCATAGAACCATCGAGTATATGAATCTCGATCATGCCATAGAACCATCGAGTATATGAATCTCGATCATGCCATAGGGAGCTGAAGTTGAGCAAATGAGAAACAATCAAGTCAAAGGGAAATGAGGATTCCCTTTGCCTGATCTGAGGCACCAGACAAGAATGGAAGCTGGAACCAAGGTACACCACCCTCTAGACCTGTCTTCTGGAATGAATTTGTTGATGTCAACAGAAGGAGGTCTATCATAGGTGAGTTAATGAGAAATCCTAAACTAAGGCACAAGGGATCATAGTAGAGCAACTGATGGAATGACACCAGGGATGATGATGTAATGGGGGATACTGAGTATTGGACGGACCATTTCCCTTGTCAAAGCATAAAGAGCATGGATGAGCTGGAAGTGACTAACTCAACTCCAGGGGGGATGGGGAACAATATGACTTGATGAAAAGATGGGTGATACGAGCAATGTACAAGGAAAGGATGGATGGAATACTATAGCAGGAGACAAAGGGACTCGAGACAGACTCCATGAATGCGGTGATCACTCAAATCAGATGCTCTAAACAAGGGTGACTCGATGATGTTGCCACATAGAATAGCCCCGGTGGGGACCATAAGAACATGAGAAAAAGATTGTTTCTCATGACAAAAATCGACACAAGTGTCGATAAGTATGAAGTCAAAGTGGAGCCCAAAGTACAAGCGACACAAGTCAATACATTTGATTTGGAGAGGTGACGAAGTGACCCTTCTTGGAAAAATGGCTTTCGGATGAAGTATCAAATCACCAAAAACAAGAGGATACCCATTTTAGTGATCGATGAGAGATTTCCAACGGTGTTGATGATTTTTTTAACCGAGCTATAGGTTGGTCAAAATTAGTGAAAAAAAAATTAGGGTTTCTCTTTTAATAGGGAAATTCCCTCCAATTTGATTCATTTGCAAGTGTAGTTGTGGTGAATGTGGAGAGGAGGAAAATGCCCTAAATCTTGCAACGATCGTACTGGATAAACTGACCGTTGGAATCGAGGTCCATCAGTTTCACGTAGCCTAACCTTAATCTTTAGTTTTGGTGGTTTAAATTTCCAGATTAGGTTCCCGTAGCTCAGGAACAACACTCTACCCATACTCACGGTCGACTTGCACTTCCTGGGCCCTGTACTGTGACTCAGGATTTGGCTGGGGACTGGAACTTGATGTTTTATGATGAATTTTTTTTTCTCTATGCTAAGAAACATGTTAGGTTTGTGCAAGTATGGTAGAGTTAAATATCAACAGGAGGGAGAGGGATTTGGATGCACTACATATTGAGATCTAGGGGGATCAGGTGGTCCGAGGTGCACTTGCGAGGTATGGCATTCTTAAGTTTATTAAGAGCCCATTGATGAGGGCAGGGGAGTCCTTTCTATCCAAGATAGTCAACTACTAGGACCTAGACCTGGAGGTCTTTGTAGGGTAAGGACACCAGATCGAGTTGACTATATAGGACATCTATTTCCTGACCAGTATCCCACCACTAAGGGTGATGGGAAATATCCAGCCATTATTACCATGGGGGAGGAACATATCAAAGTTCGTAGAATGCCAATGCGGGCTAGATTTTCATGTCAAGTGAATGGCTATATTGATCGATGATCTAGAGAGGCTAGAGACTGGGGTTGTCGCTACAACAATACTGCAGATCTTGGGCAACTAGGCATTCCACCACATCATTGGGGGAAAAATAATGCTAATTTAGAGTGTACTGAGTGGGACCTACTATGGGTGGACTGTTAGTCATCAGTATTTTTCACTTGTTGGTGATGACTAGTTGTAATAGCCAAGTTTTCTAGCAGCTGATCTAAAAAATTGTCAAATTTTCCAGCTGGAAAACACCCATAAACATTTTTTGCCCTCCTACCTTTTCAATCCGCCCATGACGAGATGAAACCTCATTATCAAGCCCTATCTAGCCTCAACCATACTAGCTTGTCCATCAGCTCTAAGGAAAACAATCCAAATATGTCCAAGAAGTTCCCCCTAAGTTAGGTAGTGGCGCTCTAGGCATTCCTCCCTTGGAGAACTATCCTAAAGCCAAAGAACCTCTATCTGCTATAGACTAGTCATAACGGACCTTCCCATTCTGCAAATAATTTTATTACACCCCTAAGTCGCGCCACTAACAAGCCCTAAAGTCTCAAACAATGCACATGCCCTAGGTCAAACTGATATTAGGTGGTTTTACAGTGATTCAATAGATCTTTCAAGAGCAGAAGTGTACTAGCATCCCAGAAGACAGTATTTGGCTCAACATGAGAAGACAGTTTCTTCTCATGTGATTTTGAGCCTGGGATGTAGCTACAGGGTAGAGAGTTTTTTCATTAAGCTCCTGCGATCATAGTCAAAGCATGAAAAGGCAATGAAAGGAAAAATAACACTGTTAAAAGCTGATGAAATGGCATCACTGAGAAAAAACCTCCTTCATCTATAAGCAGAGGGTTTAAGGATAAAGTTTGATTTTAAGAATTTCACTGACTATAAGGCAATTTTGATTGGGCACAGTGAGACAACAACTAAAGGTTTCTGAAATAAAAGTGATGATTAAAGGCAGAGGCAAAGCAGTGGGCTTTTAAAATTGGTTTGCATGAGTTTCACTATTATTTTAATTACAAGGTGAAACTAATGGGTTGATCATAAATGAAGAAATATTATTAAGCAGATGGCCAAAAGAGTCAAACAGTCTTGGGCTCAAACTAACTTCTTCCATCATGTATAAGGGAAACCACTATCAGTATGTTCATCAAACATTCTTCATTTGGTTGAGACATAGGTTGAAAGGAAACTAGGCATTTGTCAAAGTAGGCCTCCTTCATCTATAAGCAGAGGGCCAAATCAGTGATTGATTTTAGGGTTTTCACTGATTGAGAGACAAACTGTAAGAACAGTAAGAGACAGTTGAAGGCTTCTGAACATAGAAATGATGTCAAAAACAAAGGGAAAGCATGAGTACTATAACTATCAAAGAAACTGACTTATCTCCTATCAGAGTTTGCTTTCAAAGATAGTCTAGAGCCAAAAATGAACAAACCTTGCTGAGGGGTGTAATTTTCTTAAAAGTTGCAAAGACTCATCTCCTTGATAAACAGGCTTAACATTTAGTCTATGTTCCTTTAAACAAAACAGAGTTGAAAAGTAGTTGAAATCAGCTGGGTTAGACACAGGCCAAAGAGTGATGATTGTTTTTCAAAAGGTATTGTTCTTCCTGTTCATGAAGAATTTTCTTTCAAATTACTCATCATAGTGGACATAAGGCAATTTGAGTTTAGTTTTCCCAAAAAGGCATTGCAACTAAGCACATATGTTCATAAATATGAAAGAAAGATTATGGCATGTGTTTCAAGTTCTAGAACAAATTTCAAAACCATTAAAGCATGCCACTACTACAAATGAAGGACTGCTCCTTATAAAAAGAGGTCAAAGATACCTGGCTATTGCATTTTGAGTAAAGGAAAGATTTTTGAAATAAGTTCCCTTTTGATGGACAGATGATGATAAAGCCTAGGTAAATACAACTAGGCCTCACCCACAGTCAAAGAGAAGCATCATTTGGAAAATGCATCTACAGTCACTATATGGCTTTGAGCCAGTTTTCCCTCTAACAAGCAGATGTAAGCAGAGGAAAGACATTTTTCCCTTTAATAAAAAAACAGTGAAAAGAGTTTGGCCCTTAAATGATTTTCTTATAAGACGAAAGAGTCATATCTACCAAAACTAGCCAGATAGTATGCACAGCCTTTCTACCAGTATTATTTAAAATATGGGCCCCCTTATAGCACATTCAAAGTCATTTTGGTTTCTTTTCAAATAAACAAAGGAAGTGGTTTTAAAGAAAGAAGTTTTCAAAACCTTCACAAATCAAACTCAAGGGTAGTTGGCTTTTGCATTCAAAAGAGAATAAGGAGACCGTTGCAAGCCCATTTGACATTCTCAAAACACAAGCAACACTTCCCTTTGCTGTTCACTAGACCAAAGAAGGAGTTTTCGAGAAAAATTGCAGAAGTTTGAAGCTTGGAGACCGCGCGGCACGCCTGGAAAAGTGCGCAGCGCATTCATGAGCGATTTTATGAAGAGGTTACACTGTTGCGCGGCGCGCCTATAGGCACCAGTCACGACTGCCCATCATCGACCCAACACCTTTCTATTGCGTGGCACCTTCCCTGTTGAACGTGTCGTGCATGTTTTAAACGGTCAAAGTGCCTCCAAACAAATCTTGAAGCTGCTCAAATCCTCAAGCAAAGCCCACCATCGATCTTCAAGGTATTTTCATTTACCTACTTGCTATGTTCGAGCTGCTAGATGGTGTTTGAAACAGTGAAAGTCTTGGTGTAAATCAAGGTGTGTTGAGTAAATATTTTGAAGAAAATTGTTACAGTAGGGAGACTGGTGGGGGGTTTATTCAACTTCAAAAAGCCTAAACTGCCCTAAAAACAATGTTAAAAACATCACACTGCCTGCAAAACAAAATAGACACTGTTTTAGAGGTTTTGTCAATTGCTAAGGGTATCCTAACTGCATTAGGAAAAAACTAACCTCTGTCAGCCCAGTGTATGGTGGAAACATTGTTAGGAGGTAAAGCAGTGTTTGCAAGGAAAGCATAGTGATTATTGAAAGATGTAAAAACAGTGAAACAATTGATGCCTCATTTGTCCCATAAGACAAGTGTGGTAAAAAATCTTTCAAACTCAGTCTAGAGGTTTTTATCTGCCTGTGAATGTCAAACAGTGAAGTACAAGAGAAGTATTTTGATTAGAAGGGGTGTTTGTCTCCTACAAGTTTGTCTTGCCTATACCAAAAAAAACACAGAAAAGCTTTGTGACCTTACCCAACACAGTGATCATACATAAATTGCTTTGTCATTTTCAAAAGTCCTCTCTGTGTGGTGAAAATCAAAATCAGTGCTGCCTTTTTGTCCATGAAACATACTTTAGTGAGTGAAGTTGTCATTGCAATTTGAAGGTGTTTTGTCAAACTGTGTGTGAGAAATAGTGAAGTACAAGGAGGGTGTTTTTTATTGGAATCAGTGTTTTGCCTCTGTCTAAATACAAGGCTGTCTTGTTTTTATCAAAACATAAAGGATCTTTGTAAACATACCCAGCCACAGTAACATTTTCACTATGTGCTTGTTATTTTGATAACTTTGGTTGATTAGCATACAAAGGGAGACATACAGTGTTTTGGAAGGAGCAGAGAGTTTTGTGTTAAAGTCATTTCACATAGCATTTAAAGAGATCTGCCTTGGTCAAACAGTGACTAATGAAGAAGACAGAGTTTTGTTTGAGAAAGCATTTTAAAAACCATTTTGAGGCAGCTTGGTGTTGCACAGAGCATTCGAAACAAGATGCCTCCCAGGAAGGATAGTAGGAGTAGATTGCATAACAGATTTGAGCCTATTTCCACCGAAGAAGTGAATTCCCACCCATCAGTCTTGTTCAATTTCCATGAGGTTGGGTGTTTAGATTTTTGTCAAAGAGTGCAAGAGGTGAAGAGCTTTTCTCCTTTGACACACCTTTGCGCTTTGAGGTTTCAAGACAAGCATTTCCAGCTAGCAGGCCTTGATTTCAAATTCTCTCCAAGGTCCATCTCCAAGGCCACTAAAATCCCCTATATTGGGGAAAATTGGTTTAAACAAAGCCATTTGGACTCAGAAGATTACAAGCCCTTTCTAAAGCCTGAGCACAGAGATTCATGTCCTTCTATTTTCCCTTTCTCATATCTTTTGGCTAGCTACGCCCCCCTCATGAAGATCATCATGAAATACTTCACTTGTGAGGGAAGATTCTCCCGAGTTTATGCATATCACATTCGACTACTCATGCATTTCACTAGGGCCAAATTGCTAAATCTTCCTTTCTTTTTACACAAGAGCATTGAGAAAATGGCCTCCACTATTCAAAAGAAGCCTCCTTCACAGCAAATAGCCTGCCTCTTCCATCACTCTCTCATCAAAGTCATCATTCTTCATCAACTTGAAAAGAGGGAGGTCTCTTGGGATACTTTCATCACCCATCCGAATTTCTCCACTGTCCCTCCAGTTCATACATCCCCTACACCTCCTACTCATCATCCCTCACCTTCTTCTAGCAGACCTATTCCCAAAAAGCTCAAGTTTACCACAAAACAAAAAAAGGAGCCTGAAGAAGGAGAAGAGAGTGACCATGAGGAGGAAGAAGGAAATGAGCAGGAGGAGGAAAGTGATGATGAGCAAGAAAGTAAGGATGAATAAGAAAGTGTTGAACAACAAAGATCAATAAAGGAGGCGTAATAGGGCACCCAACATTGATACTGACACAAGAATGACAAGAAGAAGATGAGCAAAAAGTAACCTCAGGGTGAAGAACAACAGCCCTCCCAAGAGGAACAACAAACTCAAAATATGGGCAAAGAAGATAAAAAGTTAAAAGACAAAGGAGGAGGACAACCCTCAAAGGGAGATGCAAAAAGACAGCCTAGGCATCCATGAAGAGAGCCAAGACATTGGCAAAAATTAAGGGCAAAGTGACAAGGGTAAAGAGCCCATGGAGCATGTGCTAGCTGCCTCTCCGAGGCAAGGGGCCATGCTCTCTTCTCCGAAAGTGACCAACCCCTGGACAAAAAAGAAAAGGGTGCCTAGAGTCATAACTCCAAATGTGACTAGGGCCCTCCCAAGTAAGGGAAAATTGCCAAAGAAGCCCATGGTCGAATTGCCTAAGAGGAAGAGTACCAGAAGAGCCACCCAAAGTAAAGGGAAGGGCAAGGAAGAAGGTAGTCATGAACAGGAAAGGGAATTTGACATCATCCAAATCCAAAGTGATGATAGTGATAATGAAGCCCATATCCTAGAAAATCTCTTGATCCATAGAGAAAGCCAAATTGATGCCTTGAAGGATGATCTTCATAGAGTTAGGAATTTCAATCAATTTTTGCAAATTCAAAACAAGCAGATGAGTGTCCATATGGTTGTTTATGAGACACGGGCAATAAAATACAAGAAGGAGGCCTCCAAAGCATAAGTGAGGTTGGAAGAAATCATGGGTGAGTTCGATGAAAGTGAAGGCGAAGATTAGCCTAGGCGAAAGAGGCCAAGAACCATGGGGCTTAAAAAGGCCCTTGAGAAGCAAAAAGAAGAAGAAAATGCCCTTCTCCAATCTACCCCTCTCACCGCATTGTTCGAACAAGAGATAGAGAAAAATCGGGAGGCATGGCTTGAGAGATTTAATGATCACTTGGAGAGGAAATTCAAAAAGGCAAACAGGGACTTAGACCTTCAACGGAGGATGACAGGGCATTATAAAAAGTTAAATCAGTTTGCCCGGCGGAAGTTGAAGGCTGCTCAAGAAAAACTCAAGGAGGCTAAAGGGAAACGCCCAATAAAAAAATTGATGAAAGACACCTCAAGACTCCAAATCTTGGCCTTTTCTTTACAACATGTTGTTGAAAACCCTTGAGGGTCATGCTCGCCAAGTTTGGGCGAAATTTGACATATTTTGGTTTTTTGTCATTTTTGGGTTTTTGGCCAAAACTCATGGGCATCGCCATTTCAGTTTGGGGCATCATCAAATGATGAGAATGGTATCATTGGATGCCATAATTTCATGGGCACATACTTAGTGATTTTCAGGACATTTGAAGATCATTTTCTCCCCCGAAATGGCGAAAAATGCTCACTTTTTCTACACTCTGCCCGGTTTATCAGCAAGGCTTATTTTTTTGGTTTTTATACACAGTCCTATTTTTGGAGGACTTCTAGTCATCTGTTGGGATTAAACTTAACATTTTAGGAAATTAGACACTCAGGTCTTTCCAACAAGCTATCATGAGCCTCATTTTGACATCGGGAAGTGTTCCAAAAGTTGCCGGCAAGTCAGAGGACCTTTTGCTGATGTATTTTTTGAGTATTTTTGTAAAAATTGAAACTTTCAAAACTGCTTTTCCCTCATGTGCGTTTAGCTATTTTTGTACATGAGAAGTTATGAAAAGTCAATTTATTTCCCTCTTTTAGCATTTTTTAGATATTTTATGAGATATTTTGTGCCTTGGGCTTTTCAAAGCCTCAAGGACAAAATAAGATATTTTGGATAGGCCAATGAGATTGCAAGTTGAACTAAGAGGTTTTCCTCACTTAGGCCTATATATTCCAAAGGCTTTCATTTTAAACAAGGCTGAACTTGATGAATAGAAGCAATATATGGTCATATAAGCTTTGGAATAAATACTTGTCTCATGCTTTTGGATAGTCTCTTGGATGTTCTTGGATGATGAAAGAGGATTGTTGTTGGATTCCATGACTTGGTAGAATGGTATAGTGTCTCTCTCTTTATTTTGTTTCCTAGTTTTCATTCATAAATCCATGTTCTTGCTTGCTATAGGACAGTAGAGAACAAATTTGAGACATGCCCTTGGAGGCACCTCAAATTTCCTGTTTCTTCATAGCTTCCATGTTTTCTTCATTCTTAGTCACATTAAAGAATTTTTGATTGCTCTTTAATAACTTAAGGATATTGTTGCTTGTTTCATTCATGGTTTTATGCATGCTAAGTATGATTTACGGTATGCCCTGCTTACTCATGGCTAGCCATAGCTCCATCCATGAAATTTCTCTTTGACTGATTAGATTTTCATTTGTTGAACCAAGGAGGTCTTGTTCTGATCTTGCACTTTACCTAAGACTATGCAATCTTGTTTTCAAAGTGCCCAATAACTTGAAGTACTGTGTTTAGGTGTTCCAGCATAGTGATTTGAGTTGTTTTTCTGTCTTAAGTGTATTTCCCCAAAGTCTGATAGCCATTTCCCAAAGTTAGAGAGTTATATATCTCTATGCATGGCTTGAATGTTTATTTCTATGTATTGATTAGCTTATAGTTACATTTCTCATGATTAATGGTTTTCCCTACCATGTTTATGTCAACTATTAAACTAGTTATGCTTGAAATCCTTTGTTATTCACAAACTTGATGTCCATCTTACTCCATTTTTCCCAAAGATCCATTTTACCTCGAATCAAATCGGCCCTTCAACAACCTTGTATCACCATCTGAAATCTTCTTTGACCTTTTCGACCCCATAGCCCAGTTGATCCGACATATTTTTACCTATCTTATGTCTTTGATCAGTTCATCCCTCACAACCTAAAAACCAAAACCAAAAACCTACTTCATAACTAGCCTAAAATCATAACACAATAAGCAAACACACAGATATCCCTTACACAAATAGAGAGAGCCCTCTCTGAGTCCAGGAAGGCTAGGTCCTTGGGCTCCAAATATTGGTTTGATGTTACACTATCATTTGGCTTGCCAATCAGCCACAACACAGACCCGAATAGGACCCTGATTATGCCGGCATCATTGAAACGATAGCTATCACTATGAAAGTGATACGTGAACCATGACTATGATTTTGGTATAAGGTTGTGCTTGTTCTTTTTCGAGAAGATCCCCACACTTCGGCCTCATGTATAGATCCAGGATGGGGGCCCGTGAGAGCCCATGATGCGTCGTTGGGGGCAGCTACTATAGAGAGGAGGAGGCAGGGGAGTTAGACGAGTGTTCTGACCCAATTTCTTCGCACATTGGGATAAGATGCCGCTGTATACAAATGAATATCCATATAATGGGATGAACTATCAGGGGGACCTAGAATTTCCTCTTCCGCCTGGTTGAGCATGGGGAACAGATGGTATGTGAAAAGTTGTTATATTTTATGGTGCATTTAAAGTTTTAGAATTATGTATGTGGTACTGATTCATTAGTTTTGGTATGCAGATATAGCACTAGTGAAACCAACCGGGTATATGGGACAACCTGCAGCATATGGAGCTGCAGAGTCTAGTGGAGCAAGAGGGGATCAAAGACTTGACTTGGAAGCTCTGTTGGAGGATGTTCACTGCAGATGTGAGTTGTTGATGACCGGGGTATTAGAGCGAGGCTGGCATGATCTTGATGATCGTTACATTGAGGCATGTGTCGGGCTACCCTCGGAGTGGCGAGGTGTCATGCGGCGCATGGCGATGGCCGGACAGGCTGTGCGAGATTTGCGGGCTGCTGGAGCCGAGCCATTGGATCGGTACCCTCCAGATAGTGATTAGATGTAGGAGCATGTGGTGCCCCCAGTTTTGTTTTTGCAACATGTTATGGGCATGTCAAATGTATTAGAGTAGAGGACTCCAAAACATTTATGATTTTTTGGACACATATTATGGATATGCATTGTTTTATATATGACGAGTATATGGTTCACCATTTGGTTTATGATTATTGTCTTATGTTAAATGCATGTGATAAGTGCCAATCTATAATATTGTTTGCAATCATATCATTAGCCCCCCTATAAATTTTTGACAAAACGGGGGCTAAAATGTTTACGAGCCTTGAGGAATGCATTTCCTTTGAAAACATCATCCATCCTTGAAGCCTCCTTGTGCCCCACAACCACATTAGTGTCAGTCTAGTCACATTTCCTTCGAGTAACTATTTAGAAGATGTTATCTCCACAAAATAAGTCACGACCTGGAAGGGTACTACCTGTATGTTCAGAACCAAATCATCCTCCAAGTAGATCTATCAAAAGGAGCCCGAAAAGAGCTTTCCAACGGTATGCTACACTCTCAAAACTGAATTCTGGATTGAATTCTATGCCTAAGTGAAGTTAAAGCCCTTATATCCCCATATATCCCCTATTTCCCATGTTTCCCTTTTAACTTTATGTTTAAAGTTTTAATATTCCCTTTTAAAACCCCTTTCCCTCCTTTCCAATTATAAATCACATTGTAAATCATTGTAAAACAAAAATATGCAATTTATATAACCACTTCCCCTCCATGACCCGTGGAACTTTATAATAAAACGTTGTATTATAAAGTCCCCACCGTGTTAACCACTTCCCCTTTCATACCCCGTAAAATTTGGTAAAAAAGTTTATGTTATATTTATATATAAACCCACCGCATTACAATCGCAAACTCTTCCAATCACATGTTTTATTTTGAACGTTCCAATCACTCCAATCGCAAGTATTTGCGACGCGATTGATCGCACTGCAATACACTGCGATTGCGATTGATCGCACCACCGCTCCGATCCACCTGATCACAAGTCTCCTCTGATTGACCCGATCGCAAGTCCATTCCTTCGATTGATTGCACTCCCCTCCGATCATCGCAATCGCGCTCCCCTCCGATCATTCCAGTCCCCGATTGTGACCTCTTGACTGCATTCTCCACCGCTAATCCCTCCCGTTGATCCAGCAGTCCGTGCACTCTTCGCCTAATCGCAATTGCAGGTTTCTTTGTGTCACCCCGCTGACCTCCCCGATTGCGATTCCCTGATCTACCGATCGCAGTTCCTCTTCCGATCTACTCGATCGCAAGCCCTCCTTCGATCGCATCGCAACGTTTGAAATGCAATTGCGATTACCCCCGCTCCTGTTCTCCGATTGCGATTGACCCCTCGAGTCCCACCATTTAATACTTCTGCCTGTTCATATAAAATAGGGCCTTCCCCTTTGTAAATCGTAAATTTGTATTATTTTTGTTTTGCAAAGGTTTTCCATTCCCCTTTCCCAATCGCATCGGAATTTTTATATGTGTCATTCCATCCCGCCCATCTCCCGATTCTGATTTGCGATTGTGATTCATAGCCGCGGTCCCACCATATGGTCTTCTCCACCCATTCCTTATAAAACCCCTTTTTTCTTCGTAAAAGTAAAAAATTCATTTGTTTGTTTTTACAAAGGGTTTTTCCCCAACCGCATTGGAAGTTTGTTGTATATATTACTCCGCCCGCCCCGCTCCGATTCTGACTGCGATTACTATTGGTTTTATATTTCTCCCCTCCCACTCCATTCCGATTGCAATTATTGTTTCACATATATATCTCTCCGCCCCGTTCCGATTGCGATTTATGTGGGTCCCACCTCCTCTTCGTTCATTGCTATTCACGATTTTTCCCTTCACTAAAGGCAAGTTTCGTTCAAAGGCAATGTTTTATAAAAAGGTCAGTTTTCTTCAAAACAGCGAATGGAAAGTCTAAAATTCTGAGGTCTACAAACTCAGAAGTAGGATCATAGAGAGGCCATTACAGCCACCCAGTGAAGCAGCAGGGACGGATTTTGAAGGGATTTACGCCCATAATTGAAGATTAACAATTGTGATCCTGTGTTCAAAGAATCAAGACGTTGTTTGAAGACCAAATGCACATGAAACAAAGTTGCATCTATGTTTAATGTCATGCAGAGCACCGTTTCTCCAAAAGGACACCTCCTACAGAAGTCTCCATGCCTCCTCGAGCCCTCAAATATATTTTATTGACAGAAGCTTCCTTAAGACTGTCAGACAACAGTTATGGAGGTATGGAGAGGTCGATAGATCCTTCAGTACAAGTCACTAATTCCAGAAGGCTAGCACAGAAGTTCCGGACAGCCACAAGGACTCCAGAAGAACATCAGAGGTCAATCTCCACCTGACAGAGACTCCCCAAGTGGCTTACAGAGTACTTACAGTGATGCAGGTGCTATTAAGTAAAGTGGGCTCGGGCTTTTCCACCACTCTATCTTAATGAACACATTTAATTTGTATCTACCCCTGTTATTCTCATTTTCCTATATAAAGTCCCGAGAACATATTGAAAAGGTTGTTGTTCGGTTGTTGTTGTTGCTGTTAGAGGGATTCATTTGGACTGTTAGAACAGTCTTGGGAGGGAGTAGCAGAGTAGTTGTTTTGTAGTAGGCTGCGAGGAGAAAGTTTGGATTGTAACAGCTATTGAGCTTAGTGTATGTGACTTGTTTTGCATCAATTAATCAAGCACATTTCACAGGATCCTGGTCTATTACTATTGGTGATGTTTTTCTAACACTGTTTATTACATTTTCATGCTGTTTCATTTTCTGCTGGCTTGCATCAGAAATATGGCATAGGATTTACCCTTGTTAGGTACCCTATGTCTTTGCTCTCCTTGCCTTTAATGTTTCTCTACTAAATTTATTGTCTGAGGATTGGTTTTAGTTGATTTAACTAGTGTAGTAGTTCCTTATGCTGCTAGCTGATGTATGAATTAAATGAATCTGTCTTTAGATGTTCTTGTCGGGTTTAAGTTGGAAGATTTGGGAACACTGGGGATTAGAGTTAGCCCTGTCCACTAGGATCCTTGTGAAACTAGCTGGCCTTTCTAAGATCTCTCTGTTAAACTTATCTCTGTTTTCCCTTGGAGCATGCTAAAGCTGACCTGGAGTTAAATGACCTCTTGTCCGATCTATAAGTTGCCCCTTCGTCCCTCCTTGGAAAGCTTCCTCTGAGTAGGTCCAAGCAGGTCTGGAGTTAAATGACCTCTGACGTGATATATAGATAGAAATTGGGTGTCTTTCCTTTTTTCACTTTCAATCCTTAATGTTCCATCCCATCATCTATCTAAAATATTCTTTAGTGTAGATGACTTGCCCTCTGAAAGCCTTGGCTAGTTGTTGCAAGTAATTCCCTTTTCATGACTCCATAGCCCAATGGATGGCACTTTCTTGACCTACGCTCTTTGCTGAAGCATCCTACTGTTTTTTTCTTTTCCTTCCATCACTTTCTCGGTCTATGATCCCATGACCAACCCGGCCAACCAACCAACCAAATCATTTAAACCCCCCATCCGTGCTTCATATCTAGCCTAATATCTCAATTTGAGCTTTCAAAGATATATCATTCTTGCTCTATTTGGAGAGATCCCTCTCCGGGTCCAGGAGGGCTAGATCCTAGGGCCCCAAAGTGGTTTTATGTTGTCTCATCTTTTGGTATTGCCAAATCTGCCAAAACATGGAACCCCAACAATATCTACATAGTGATTATGGGCTTGAGGTACATGACTGAATGTAATGGTTTCAAATTCATGCACTAAGAACTTCAATCGTAAATATCTTCTAATAAGGACATGGTTATTCACACGATATACGCCATTCAATTTCAGGTCAAACAGAAGGGAATATAAATGAACATGAAGATGAAGAATGTGATGTTCAAGGGAATCGACTAACAAAACTATCACTGCATCATATTAGGCCTGATTATTGGTGGCAGATCCAATGCAGACGCCGTTGGAGAGGACTAAAAAATGCATGGGGGTAAAAATGGCCCAGGATGCCAAGGCTAGATTCTGAGAGAAGAAGCTTGCACTGTCAGCATAGTCGATGTACGGTGTGGATGATGGATCCATATGAGAGGCGCCACAAGACAAAAAATGTGATGGTGAATAATGCAAGATACCTAAATGCATGACATAGATAAAACACACAACTCCATGGGAGATGTTATGGGTAAAATATCTTAAGGTAGTGTGCATTGCTATGGTTAGGAAGGATTTGGCCTTTGAAATACTCTAGAAGGTATGTCCCCTTGCCAAAGTCCTTACTAATGATGTAATGCCCTAGCCATTTTGAGTCTAAATTCCCATGACCAAGGACGTCATGAGCATGGTCATACACTAGAAAAAGATCACCTTTGTGAAAGGTACGAGGGTGGAATTTTCGGTCATATTGAGCTTTGGTGTGCTTCTTAGCCACTTATATGGTTTGCAAGGCAACACTACAGTCTTCGCAAGCACACTCAAGCATGACAAGTCTTTGTTCTAAAGGTTGGGTATTAGGGAGAAGTTCGATGGATAAGTGAAGGGAGGGGATTTCACACTCGATCGGTAAGACTCCCTCCCACCAAAAACAAGGTGGAAAGGAGTAAACCCGATGGTGGTTTTAATAGGAGTTCTATAGGCCCACAAAGCAGGGAACATCATAAGGTGATAGTTGGTTTTGTGCTTGTTCATCGTTCGTTGAAGCATAGTTTTAAGGATTTTAATGAACGCTTCAACTTGACCATTACCTTGGGGGTAATAGGACAATGAATACTCATACACAAAGCCCAACAGGGAGGATAGATCATGCCATATATCATATTTGAAAATTTTTCCATGGTCAAAGACCAATTGTTTCGAAACCCTGAATCGAGCGATAACATGGTTAAATAAAAAGAGATTTGCGGTAGTTGCCGTGTTATTGAACATTGGCATGGCCTCAACCCATTTGATGAAATAGTCAACCATCACAATGATATAATTTTGATTACCAGTAGATGGAGGTCGACACTCCATAAATTCAATTTCCCACATAAGGGACTGGCTGAGATGACAGGATGGAGGGGAGCAGGAGGAGCTCGTGACTTCGGGGCAAAAATTTGGCAATTGGAAAAATGTTTGACTGATTCAATGCAATCACTGAAAGGAGAAGGCCAAAAATATCCAGTGAGCATGACTTTCTGGGCAGTAGCTAAGGCAGAGAGGTGGCCAGCACAAGCGTTGCTATGGAAAGCATTAAGGACTTGCTCAGCTTCAACATGCATGCGACAACGATGGAGGACATAATCAACATCGCGATGATAGAGATTGTCACCAATGAGAAGATAATGGAGGGCTTGGTGTCGTATATGACATCGAGAATCACTATCAAGATGGGAAGCGAACTTTTGGGTTCACAGGTAGGTAAGGATGTCGTTATACCAAGGGTCAACCAAATTAATGGCGAACAAGTGTTCATTGGGTAAATCATCATTAACCAATGGATCTTTCATACTAGTAGGAAATGCAGAAATAATTTCAGCAAGGGATTAACCTTTCTTACTCTTGGGTGTGAAAAATTCGTGATCGAAATCCAGAATGATAACTATCCATTAGGCGTACTTCCCATTAATGATTTGTCTACTCAATAGGAAATCCATAGGGTTCGAATCATTCATGACCTTTTTTATCACTCAGAAAAAGTGAAACATTATTTGACATGGTCATAGAGTTCATGTGTCAAAGGCATGGTCATAGAGTTCATTAGGAAAATTTAATTTTTTTCATATTATCCTATCTTAAGGTCAAAACCCACCTCCATTAAAGTTATATCATGTCCCATTAGTCATCATTTGCTGAAATATTTCATTTCCCAAAATTTTGAATTCTAAAAGGTCACTTTAGCTAGTTTTTCTTATTTTCGTAGCAAATTACATAGTAAAAAGGCAGTTTTCGCTACGAAACTGCTAATACTTTCATAGCGAAACTGCCTAGAAATGAACTAACTATACTACAAAAAGAGGTTTTTCTATTTTTATTTTTAAATTCGGTGCAAGGTGTCAATCAATGATTAGAAGTGTTAGAGCAGATGTCATTTGAGTTGGTTAGGGTTAAATCAAGGTATAAAGGTCACGACTGAGGTCATTATTACTGTTTTTAGCATGTATGAGTCATGATTAAGCCACGACCTGTCATAAAAGATTTAAAACATTACCCAATTGAGTCTTCTTCATTCTTCGCTTCATCTTTGCATGCTACTGAGCTAGGGAGAGTTGTTTCACCAAGCCAAGCTGGTTGCTGGCATTTTCAAAAGTTGCGGGTGTCACTAATCAAGCGAGGCAGAGAAGGTATAAAATCAACATGGCTGCAAAGAGGAAGACCAAAAAAGGTGGCCACTACCTCAAATATGAGCCATCAGACATGAATTTTTTGAATGAATACCCAACTGCCTTAGAATTTTTCAGAAGAACAGGGTGTTTGTAGTTTTTCCAAAGATTGCAAGGGTTCCATGTGCATGTTTCTAAGGAGTTTGCTATCAGTTTCAATGGGACAGCTTCAAAGGTGGGAATGTTGAACCTCACTATAACACCAGGGACCATTGCAGCAAAACAAGGAATCCCTAGAGGAGGATAAAAATGGTTCAAAGGCTTCAAGTTCCCCATGCAAGATTGTAAGGAATCTATCAAGCCAGAGCATAGTGAGATTGATCTCACAAATGCCATCCCAAGGAGCTACATGAAAGACAAATTCTCAACGCTATTGCTAATCATTCAGAAGTAATTCACCTACGAAGGGAGGTATCATATGGTTTATTCCTACCACCTCAGGCTTCTACTACATTTTGCTGGTAAGAGGTATCTTGATTTACCTTTTTACTTATATGGAAGCTTAGCTAAAAATTCAGACAAATTTCAAGCTAAATCTGAAGGAAATGAAACCTCACTCTTTCATCATGGTTTAATCAAGTTGCTGGTATTAGAAGAGTTAAAGATATTAGGAAGAGACTAGTCATATTTTCCGTTCATCAATGGACCGTGGTTTTGAAATAGATGCCATCACTCCTAAAATAAATCCTAAACCTAGAGATATGCCATCACCTTTAGTGGTAGAGAAATCTGAGCCACTGATCATGGAAATAGAGCCATTGCAAAAATTTGGCCCTTCCAAAATTTACACCTGCAAAACAAAATCCAACAGTGAGAAAACATGGCAGCAAGAGGGTTACAAGAAGCCAAACAGTGGCTAAGGGTAGCTTAGAAGATATTATGCATGCTATTGATATTGAAGAAACTCCCATAGTCCAAGCTGAAGATATGTATGAGGGAGGAAAGAAGCTCAATAAAGCCAAAACAACTAATAAGTTAGAGTTTGAAGGTGAAGATGAGGATTCATGTTTCAAGATAGGAATCCAATGTCAAGACATGCCAGAAAGGTCTTAGAAAGCAACAAAGAGTGTCATAAGGTCACTGAAACTGTCCTTCCACCACCAAGCATCATTGACCTCTCATCACCTGCAAAATAAGATTTGGTCATCAAGCAAAAGAAAGGTAAAGAGAAAACCATTGAAAAAATAGAGATTGAAGTCCTTAAGGAGCAGTTGAAGTTGGAAAATGATGAAATATTAGTCTTAAAAAAAGAGGCAAGAAAGCACAAAGTTCAGAAGGTACAATTTGAGAAAATGAAAGAGATGTGGGAAGATCAAGTCACAAGTGTCTCTAAGACCTTGGACAACACAGAAAAATAGATCAAATGGACTAAGCCATTGAGAGGAGAGGTGAAACATATTAGGAAAATGAACCTGCGGTTATAGTATAAGAACAAGACACTAAAATACCAAGTCAAAGACCTACAATAAGAACTGGAACTGATTCATGAAGAGCTAGAAAAGAAGGGTTTGAAGATGACTATGGTTGAAGAGACCATAGCTCAACTGATCATTAATGAAGAGGAAACACCACACGAGTCTTAAGTTGTGTTTTATTGTGTTTTAGAAGGTTCATAACATGTTGAAGACCAAGTTTTTATAGTTTGAGGTCACTTTTTTGAGACAATGTTAAAATCTAGAAATTCTGTAGTTTTTCACAATTTCGTAGCATTTCCTAGGCTTATAGCCAAGAAAACGCTACGAAAATTTCTGTAGCAGCCTATTTTCTTCCAAAATCACATTTTTCAGTTTTAAAGGAGGGAATTTAATGGTGGTGAGGATTCATGTCTTGGTTGACACCATGGAACAACAAAGGAGAAAAATTTTTGGCTGTAGAAGCTTCTTTTTCAACGCCACGAAAGCTCGCTATGAAACTTTCCTATTTTCATAGCGAGTTACTTTTGAAGTTTTTGGAGCATCCTAATGGAATTTTTTGACACCTGGACTCCTCCAAAAGGTTAAGGGACCTTAACATAAAACGTTTATGACTTGAATGAAGTGTTGTGGAGATAGATCATCAACTAAAGCTCTCGTTGAACATAAGGGTCATGCATTCCTGAAAAATAGGGTTTTGTTCCACATGTTTAGGAGGGTTTTTAATATGTAAAGGTGGTAATGAAACTATCATCTATGATTCAAGCATGGGATGCTTATTTTTAACTGACATGTAACTGTTTCACAAAGATAAGGTAGAATATGTAATAAATAGGAGTTAGACTCCTATTACGAAAGGCTTTCTTTAAGGTGTAGTTGTCAGTTTCTTGTTAAAAGACATGTTTTTATGTTATATGATGTGTCGTAGGAAGAATTAAATGAATATAGCCATTAAGTAGATCATCCTTGCTATAATAATGTCTATTTAAAGGCAAATCATCGAAGTAGTAAAGGGTTGGAGAGTTTTTGCACCAAACTGTTGCTTTATGTATTTTTACTTATATCAATATTATAGAGGACTTTCTTCTTGACAAACCTCAAATTCTCATGGGGTTTTTAATGTTTTTATGATCTATATCTTTATGTTTACCACTTGGAGTAGATTCCATCTCTATTACTCATAATTCATAGGTTTATTCTCTGACTTCCTTTAGTGATGAAATGATTTTGTTGGTCTATGTTATATGTGTGATTTTCCTCTGTTAAAGACCCCTATCTGCCTTAGCTTCCATGTCAAGAAAACTTGCCACTAAAAATATTGATTTTTGACTCCATAAGCCCAATGGTAGAAAGCCTGTTTTCTTTCAACCTATAACCATAAAAACAAGATACAAATTATATAGAGTTAGTCATATATCTTTATCATTAACCAATATCATAAATTTTCTATGAGAGAGCCCTCTCAGACTGAAGAGTTTAAGCTTCAGTCAAAAGCTGGTTTGAAACAATTACATAGAGTTGTCTGATTAGCAGCCAATCAAGTAAAATTTTGTGATAACATTTTGGTGCATCAGCCGGGAGTTTGAAGACTAATTTCTCGAAGTTTTTGTGCAAAAAAGTGAAGCTGAACTCTTGGAGGTAGCAAGAGCTCAAAATTTTTTGAGGCTGCAGAACTACCTTGGTGACTACATTGTTGAAGAATTCAAAATTTCATATATTCATGGTAATTCCACTGGACTTATGAAGAACTCATATGCTGCCATTCTTGTTTCAAGGTGTGCATGTGTAGATTTTTCAAGAATTTATGGTTTCCCAAATCCTTTTCCCAAGGATGCTTATTTTTTAAGGAATTCTCCAAAATTTAATGAAGAATATATGAGTTTGACCTTGAAGTATATATCATATTTCTGTGACTTTACTGAGCTTCTTAGATTCATACATTAAGATATTTTCATCATATTTTTCTATGATTAATTTCAAGGGAAATGTAAACAGTGGATTGAAAGCTTTCCTATAAGATCTATTATGTCATTTGCATATTTTTGGCTTATTTTTTTGGAAACATGGATGGAAAGAATAGAGTTGGTGGCAGACTCCTTCAATTCAAGGTTTTAAAAAATGGAATGATGATCGCACTAATGAGGAAGTGGATGAAAATTTTTCTTTGTCCTTGTCTTCTTATTTAAAGTAATTTGAGTGCAAGTCAGAAGATAAGATTCAATTTTTGTATGAAGTTTCTAAGAGCATTGAGAAAGACATTGAATTTTTAGAAGACAAAATTCAATCCTATAGTTTTCATGATCAATATCAGTATTTTCAACAGTTTTTCATGCAAGAACACAAAGAGAGGGTGCTGCTACCTTTCCCTTTTGAGATTGAGGAAGAATACCTTTATCTTGAAAATCAGTTTGATAGCACACAAATTGAATCTCATGATACTAAAGAAAGCATATATGAGTTGTCTAAAACTGTAGAATGTCTTGAGGATTATCAAATAAACTATGTCTTCAATGATCCTATAGCTGACTACATGGAAGAGTTCTACAGTCCAAATTTCCAGTTATATTTTTATTGTGAAAATAAGATCTATTTTATGTTGCATTGGTCATTTTAGTATCCTATTTACTTTTGGTTCAAGTGTAGTCAAGGAGTTCAAGTGTCAGATCATCTCATTGACTGGATTTATTGGAGGTTTCATGTTGCTTGAATTAAACATGAATGTTGCAGCTGTTATCCCTCAGAAAAAGTGAGTCATTATTTGACATGGTCATAGAGTTCATTAGGAAAATTTAAATTTTTTCATATTAGCCTATCATAAGGTCCAAAACCACCCCCATTCAAGTTATATCATGTCCCATCAGTCATCATTTGTTGACATATTTCATTTCCCAAGCTTTTGAATTTGAAAAGGTCACTTTAGCCGGCTTTTATTATTTTCTTAGCGAATTACACAGTAAAAGGTAAATTTTCGCTACAAAACTGTTAATACTTTCATAGCGAAACTGCCTGGAAATGAACTAACTACGTTGTGGAAGAGGTTTTTCTTTTCTTCTTTTCAAATTTGGTGCAAGGTGTCAGTCAATGACTATAAGTGGTAGAGTGGATGTCATTCGAGTCAGTTAGGATTAAATCAAGGTACAAAGGTCATGGTTGAGGTCATTATTACTGGCTTTAGCATGTATGATTCATGATTAAGCCATGAGATATCATCGAAGCTTTAAAACATTACCCACTTGAGTCTTTTGTCATTCTTTGCTTAATCTTTGCATGCTACTGAGCTCTGGAGAGCTGTTTCACCGAGCCAAGTTGGTTGCTGGAATTTTCAAAAGTTGCAGGTGTCACTAATAAAGCGAGGCAGAGAAGGTATAAAAGCACCATTGTTTCAAAGAGGAAGACCAACAACGGTGGCCACTACCTCAGATATGAGCCATCAGACATGAATTTCTTTAATGAAGACCCAAATGCCTTAGAATTTTTTAGAAGAACAGGGTGTGTGCAGTTTTTCCAAAGATTGCAAGGGTGCCATGAACGAGTTTCTAAGTAGTTTGCTATCAGTTTCAATGGGACATCTTCAAAGGTGGGAATTTTGAACCTCATTGTAACACCAGAGACCATTGCAGTAGCAACAAGAATCCATAGAGGAGGAGAAAAATGTTTCAAAGGCTTCAAGTTCACCATGTAGGACTGTAAGGAATTTATCAAGCAAGAGCATAGTGAGATTGATCTCACAAATTCCATCGCAAGGAGCTACATGAAAGACAACTTCTCAAAGATCTTGCTAATCATTCAAAAGTACTTCACCTATGAAGGGAGGTATCATATGGTTTATTCATACCACCTCAAGCTTCTACTACATTTTGCTGGTAAGAGGTATCTTGATTTTCCTTTTTACTTATACAAAAGCTTAGCTATAATGTCAGACAAAGTTCAAGCTAAATCTAAAGGAAATGAAACCTCGCTCTTTCATCATGGTTTAATCAAGCTGATGGTATTAGAAGAGTTAAAGAGATTAGGCAGAGATTGGTCATCTTTAATGTTCATCAGTGGTTTTGAAATAGATACCATCACTCCTAAAATAAATCCTAAACCTAGAGATATCCCATCACCTTCAGTGGCAAAGCAGGTTGAGCCAGTGATCATGGAGACAGAGCCATTGCAGAAAGATGAAACACCCAAAGTAACACCTGCAAAAAAAAAGCCAACAGTGAGCAAACATGGCAGCAATAAGGTTGCAAGAAACCAAACAGTGGCTAAGGGTAACATAGAAGACATTCTGCATGCTATTGATATTGAAGAAACTCCCATAGTCCAAGCTGAAGATATAGATGAGGGAGGAAAGAAGCTCAAGAAAGACAAAACAGATAAGAAGTTAGAGTTTGAAGGTGAAGATGCAGGATTCATGTTTCAAGCTAGGAAACCAATGAAAATACATGCTAAAAAGGTCTTAGAAAGAAACAAAGAGTACCAGAAGGTCATTGAAACTTCCAAACCACCACCATGCATCATTGACCTCTCATCACCTGCAAAAGAAGATTTGGTCATCAGGAAAAAGAAAGGTAAAGAGAAAATCATTGAAAAAATAGAGATTGAAGTCCTTAAGGAGCAGTTGAAGCTGGAAAATGATGAAATATTAGTCTTAAAGAAAGAGGCAAGGAAGCACAAAGTTTAGAAGGTACAGTTTGAGAAAATGAAAGTCACAAGTGTCTCCAAGACCGTGGAAAACACAGAAAATAGATCAAATGGACTAAGCCATTGAGAGGAGAGGTGAAACATATTAGGAAAATGAACTTGCACTTATAGTCAAAGAACATGACACTAAAATACCAAGTCAAATACCTACAAGAACAACTAAAACTGATTCATGAAGAGCTCGAGAAGAAGGGTTTGAAGATGACTATGGTTGAAGAGCCCATAGCTCAACTGATCATTAATGAAGAGGAAACACCAAAATGGTCTTAGGTTGAGTTTAATTGTGTTTTAATAGGTTCATACCATTCTGAAGACCAATTTTTTACAGCTAGAGGTCACTTTTTTGAGACAGTGTTGAAATCTGGAAATTCTGCAGTTTTTCACAGTTTCATAGCGTTTCCTAGGCTGAAAGCTAGGAAAACGCTACGTAAATTTCTATAGCAGCCTATTTGATTCCAAGATCACTTTTTTTAGTTTTTAATGAGGTATTTTAATGGTTGTGAGGTTCCATGTCTTGGTTGACACCATGGAACAACAAAGGAGAAAAAGTTTTGGGTGTAGAAGCTTCTTTTTCAACGCTACGAAAGCTCGCTACGAAACTATCATGTTTTATTAGCGAGTTACTTTTGAAGTTTTTGGAGCATCCTAATGGAAATTTTGGATAGCTGGACTCCTAAAACAAGTCAAGGGAACTTAACATCAAACATTTATAACTTAAATGAAGTTTTGTGGAGACATATCATCAGCTAAAGCTCTCGTTGAAGATAAGGGTCATGCATTAGTAAAAAATAGGGTTTTGTTCCACATGTTTAGGAGGGTTTTTAACATGTAAAGGTGGTAATTAACCTATCATCTATCATTCGAGCATGTGATGCTTATTTTTAACTGACATGTAATTGTTTCACAAAGATAAGGTAGAATATGTAATAAATAGGAGTTAGAATCCTATTAGGAAAGGTCTTCTTTAAGGTGTAGTTGCTGCTTTCTTGCTAAAATACATGTTTTATGTTATATGATGTGTCATAGGTAGGATTCGATGAATCTAGCCATCAGGCAGATCATCCTTGCTGTAAGAATTCCTATTTAAAGGAAAATCATCGAAGTAGTAAAGGGTTGGAGATTTTTTGCACCAAACTGCTGCTTTATGTATTTTGACTTATATCAGTAATACATAGGACTTTCTTCTTGACAAACTTGAGATTCTCATAAGGTTTTTAATGTTTTTCTAATCTATATCTTTATGTTTACCACTTGCATTAGATTTCATCTCTATTACTCAGAATTCATATGTTTATGCTATGACTTCCTTATGTGATGAAATCACTGTGTTTCTCTATGTTTTATGTGTGATTTTAGTCTATTAAAGACCCCTATTTGCCTCAGTTTCCATGTCAAGAAAATTTTCCACTGAAAATATTGATTTCTGACTCCATAAGCCCAATGGTAGACAACCTATTTTCTTTCAACTTGCAATCATAAAAAACAAGATACAAATTCTATAAAGTTACCCATTTATCTTTATTATTAACTAATATCATAAATTTCCCATGAGAGAGACATCTCAGACTGAAGAGGCTAAGCTTCAGTCAAAATCTATTTTGAAACAATTACATAGAGTTGTCTGATCAGCAGCCAATCAAGTACAATTTTGTGATAACAACCTTAGTGGAATGCATAAGGATATCATGATGATGTTTCTGGACTGCGAACACAACGACCAATGCCAACTTCTCTTGGTGTGAGTAGGACACAGGGGGGACCCACAAGGTTCTTACTAACATAATAGATATCATGTTAATTTTTTATGTCATCTTCCTAGATAAGGACCCCGACGACCGAATTGGTGGAATATGAGATGTACAAGATGAAATAGCTCTCAAATTTAGGATGAATAATCAAAGGAGCAGAAGTGAGAGCATGTTTTAGGGCATCAAAAGAATGTTGAGCATGGTCATCCCAAATGAATAGAATTTTATATCGAAGGAGTCTTAGAAACCCATGCATAGTGGTGGCATGATCAGGGATGAACCGACGAAGGAAGTTAGCATTTCCTTAGAGTATTTTTAACTGGAACAACGTACGAGGAATAGTAAGCTCAAGGATGGCTTTAAATTTGAGGGGATCAAGCATTATACCATCTTTGGACACAATGAAGCCCAAAAGATGGTTGACAGGGACAAAAAAGACACACTTCAGCTGGTTGAGATATATTTGATACTTGTGACATTGGAGGAAGACATTACACAAATCATGGAGGTGTTTTGCTTGATGCCTCAAATGAGCATTGAACTCGTCAAGGTAGGCAAGGATAATATGAGCCAAATCATGGAAACAGTATGACATGGCCCGCTGGAAGGTGGTTCCAGCATTCTTTCGGTTGAACGACATGACCCTTTGATCTGAAAATGGTGTTGATAACTTGTATGGAGTTCAAGAACATACCACTCAGTTTTAATTAAAATTATCTAGCTTGAACTTGACGTTTTGCGGAATTTTGGCTTGAAAGTGGTGTATGTTTTTTTTTTTTTTTACTGTTTATGTGTCTTATGTTTAATTTTTCTTGTTGTAATTTAACATGTATAACAAAAACATAAATCAACAATAAAACCATTAAACACAACAACAATATAATATAGGAGTTCACCTGAAATCTCGTGGGCTACGTCTCCTTTGAGTTTTGTCATCACGACTCAACTCTTTGGGATTATGGTAAGTGTTTTTTTTTAAGTTTCATGCTTAACACCAATGAATATAAAAATGACTCAAAGGGCTAAGAATACCATTTAACATCCCTCTAATGGCTTTCCAAATTCTGCAAATAGCTTTAGGCTCCTATTAACACATTTCCTTCTTTCGGTGCACTAAGCTTCTCTGAGCTTCTAAATGGCACAAAATCCCTCAGAATTCTGTTTAAATCACTGAAACCACTATTTTTGTATCCAAAAAACATCAGACACCAAATTCCAACTGATAAATTTCTTAAATCAAGCACAACATCCCCAAAATAGGCTATCCTTCATGGTTTGCCCAGGGCTGCCCAAAACTTCCCATTAACTTCTTGAGATGAAGAAGTTCCCAAAATTTTCTGAAACCACTTCCATGGGTTCCAAAATTTCTCAAATAGCCAAGTTCAAGTATTTTTTCATCAGAAACGGCCTTTGGCTACTCCATTTTCGCCTCCATACACTGTTGGCACCCCTGGCACTAGGGTTAAATAAAAACTCTCTACTGAGTTTTCGACCTCTAGAAGTTATCCAAAAATTTTGAAACCTCTGTCATTAGATTCAGAATCAAAATTTCAGTCAAGAATGACCACTAGTTCACTGCAAATGGTCTCTAGCTCCCCTGGCTAGGCCCTACACTGCTACTGGAAAAAGTAGGTAAAAATGGCCTCTGAAACTTAAATGAAGCTTTTCGGCTTTCTAATTCTCTCTACAGGCTCTAAAAACCATTTCATCAGATTCAAAACATCTGAATTATCCAATTTATCCTATTGTAACTCTGGAAAAGGACTCTAACTCCCCTGGTTAGGCCTCAAACTGAATTTGTCTCATGGTGGCCCTGATGGCTCCTTCATCTTCCCTGAAGAAAAAGCCTCAGAAGATCACCTCCATTCGACCTGAAACCTGTTCCAAAGTGTTCAGGAGGTTGAAGAGACCAAAAATTGACCAAATTGGATCAATATTGAAGAATTTATGATGAAAACAAATTTCTGCCCAATTTCAATTGAAAACCCCACTAAATATGGGCTAACTACAGTTAACCGCGCTAAAAATGGCCAAAGTCAAAAAATGGCAGACGACACCCCAATTTTTTTGGTAGTTAGTGGTTGGAATTTAATGTTTGAAGTGGTGGTCACATGCGACCTCTGTATATTTAACCATCGTTTAATCCATTGCCAGAACCATAATATTTAATGCATCTTCTGTGTTGGCCACATGACAACTTTATTAACCATTTGTCATAACTATTTGTGCAACCGCCAGTCTTAAGCCCTTGGTTTTTGCTGTGGGGTCATGTGGAGTGTTTAACATGGGGCTAGCCCTTTCCCCTGCCATCAGATTCCTTTTGAAAAGTTAAATGAAACCCGTGAGCCATAACAGTTAAGTCATATCACATAGCTTAGTTGGTCGGGCCGAATTGTTGACAGGAGGGAGACCCTTGTTTGAATCCTTCCAACTACAAAAATTTTAATAAACCATAATTTCCACCGGCCAGCGGCCATGTGGTGGCCTTCGGGCTTGCCATGTGGCACCGATTGATTGGCCCAAATTTAAAAAGTCAAATCAACAACAAATGAAATGCTGCCACTTGGAGGAATGTAATACACCCAAATAGAATATTCTAGGGGAACATTCTTTGGAATATTCCAAAGAATATTCTTTTTTAATTCTTCCAAATTCATAAAATTCAAACTTGGTCAACTAAATTTTGGAGTTTACTAGGCAATTTCAAAGCTCAATAACTTTTGCATACGAGCTTGGTTTTGAGAACCGTTCATAGCGCTAGAATTGCAGTGATGAGTCCTTTCTGGTCGTTCAAGTTGCAACCAATTCTGAGTAGTTCCATTTTGAGCATTTTTTTAACATGGACCTGAGCTCTTGATCACCCTTTAAGTAAAAGTTCCCCAAGGACTAATGAACGCAGTATTCAACTGATCAGCACAGTGGATAAATATCTCATTGTACTCAGAGAAGCCATCCATAAAGGATATAACCTCATGCCCCACACAATAATCTATTATCTGGTCGATGAAAGGTGTGGGGAATTTGTCTTGGGGACAAGCTTTGTGTAGGTCAAAAAAGTTAGTGCAGACACGGATGGTGCCTTGTTTCTTGAGAATGGGAACTGGGTTAGAAACCCAAGTGGTGTATTCAATGGGATAGATAAAAATAGTCTTCTTGAGCTTATCGATTTCAGCTTTGATAGCCTCTTGTCTGGAAGGATTAATGGGTCTCAAATTTTGAGGGACAGGATTAACATCGGGCCATGTATCGATATGGTGTTCAAAAATCATAGGATAAAGTTTGGGCATCTCTGAATAGGACTAGATGAAAACATCACTAAATTTCTTGAATAGCTTAGTGCAAGCCTCAATTTCTTCCGGGTTTCAATGTGCCCCCAATGTAATGTTTTTTTCTACCCCTGGTTTATCAGAAATGCTAATTTTAATGGTAGGAGAGATATTGGCCATATTTCCTTTTTTGAAAGAATCAGGTGTAGGAATGGGATTTATAAACCAATAAATCTCATCTGAGATGAAGTATTTAGACTCCACAATATACTGGTCATGGGGCTACTATGGAAGGAAGTACACACGGTGGTGCATATCATCCCAAGGAAATTCATGGGTGGTCATTTCTTCCATAATGTCTTCATCATAATGAAAGATGGGGGTACTAGCAAAAGAAAAACCCCATGACGCGGCGGTGCTACCTGACGCATCATCATGAGAGATATGGTTCACACACGTATCACTATAGAGTGATCAAAATCTGGATCAGGGGCAAAAATTAGCTCAAAAATGAAAGTGCTCAGGATTGCACCAAACTATATTCAAAGCGACTAGTCTGTCACAAGGAATCCAACACAAATCATTTCGTTGAAAACCAAGATCAGATGAAGGAGTTATGGTCTACTGATCGTCGTTTAGAGCAGGCAAATTTTTTAAAAATTATTGCAGAACAGGTAAAACTGATGACATGGCAGTCCAGTGAGCATGTATAGAATCTTCTTCAGTTTTTAGCCCAATAGGATTGTGACAAGTATCACTGTTGGATTCACTAGTTTGGTTTGTGAAGGTAAAAATCGCCCAATGTCCTCCAAGGTTGAAAGTGGGTTCATGATAATTATGTGCTGGAAATTACTAATTTTTTAATATATTAAAAATTGAATTGATATATTATATATATAATTAATATTTTATATGGTTTAAAAAAAATCAAATATTATATTAATATAAGTATATATATAAATATTAATTTAAAAATTTTATATATTAATTAAAATTTTAATTCCACATATTAAATTAAATAAAATTCCATTTAAACTCCAAACCATATATATGGTTTACTAACGTTGGTGAATGCAGTACTAAAACGTTGGCGGATGCATTGCAAATTCATTGCCAAAAATGTGGACGGAGGGGCGGAGGTTGGGGTTTGAACTCGTGACCTCTCCCCGAAACACCCAAGCTCATTAACCAATGCACCACAACATCAAATATTGAAATTAATGCCGCACAAACTTTAATTAAAGGTAGTTGCGGATTGCAACGAGGAGCGGGAGGGGCCAACCCTCCTCTGCATGAAACCTCACCATATGACCTTGGTTGAGCACCTAGTTATGTTTGTCTTAGTGCACACTAAAAATTCTTATCTTTTAATTAATATTTAATTAGCAGTTGGTGGATTTTTGGAAATTCCCCAAATTTAGCGAAACTTCCAGATTTGGTGGAGCTAAGTGGTAGTTTTCCAGATTTAGAGGAAAAATCTAGGGAAAACTTTAATGAGGCCTATATTGGTAAATTTTTGACCAATTTTTACTCAAGGGTGGTCATTATTAGTATATTTGCATGATAGGAATACATTGGAATATCTTTCAGAGGCAATGGAGCTCATCTACATGTGTTTTTGGTCTCTTGAAGAATTTTGAAGCCTAGGGCCACCAGGAGGGAATGCCATTCCTAGATTAGCTGAAGGCCATTTTCAGTGAGTGAATAGTAAATTTTTGATGTATTTGATGCTTTGCACACAATGGTATAGTTTATAGAGGCTTTGGAGCACATCTGAAGGTGTTTTTTTTTAATATTAAACAAGCCCATGCCCACCAGTGTTGGAGGTCAAGCCTAGAGGAGCTGGTAACCAAATTCAGAGATTAGATAGTTATTTTTGGGGTTCTCATGTCTTCTGAAGCCAATAGAATATTCATAAAATCCATTGGAGCATCACATATGATTGTAATCATAATTTTTACTCATAATCCAAAGAGGGCCTAGCTAGATAAAGCAGGTCCATGGAGATGTAGCCCAGGAGCAGTGAACTCCATCATCATCCATTGTGTTATGTGATTGTTGTGAGTTATGTTTATATATTTCATTTTTTTTTTAATTAATTTTTTAAATGTTAATGAACTCATAATTTTATCATCAAAGACACATGAAACTACACATATAAACCCCTTAACAAATCATTAAATGAGTCGATCCTTAAACACGTTTTTAATACTGATGAGGGAGCTTGCATAGAAATAACAAGTTTGCCCGATTTAGGATCAAGTTGGTATCAGAGAAAAAGATTAGCTCATTTTAGCCAAGGTTAGATAATTTTTCTTTAGCTCTTGGTTCTATAGCTATTGGTTGTTGAATTTGTGCAAGGAGAATTTAACATTTTGCCAAGTTTATGTGTGAAGGAAAAGAAGTCAAGATTGAGAATTGAGATCTCAAATCACATCAAAGAATATTTTTATACATTGCATGTGTGATGGAAGCTTCATTAAGTGATGCTTTTAATCAATCTTCCATACAAAAAATCTTTTTTAAAGAGCTATTGCAGAAAATCTACATCATGATTGATAGGATGCAAGAGAAGTATGAAGATAAGAGGGAGAGCATTAAAGTTTCAAGAGAAGTTGATTGCCATGAAGGAGAAGCAAGAGACTCTTGAAAGGATGCATATGATGGAGACTCAGCTCCATATTTAAAAAGAGAACCTTGTAAAGGTGCATGATACTGATACTAAACTCCATGATGCCAAGGAAACCTTAGCCAAGTATGTGCTTGAAAAAGAGGTATGAAATTCAAGTTTATCTTCAATTTCCTCTCAAAATGAATGTGCAAGTTCTTTTTAAAGACACACTAGAGGAATAGGGTCCAAATTATTGATGAATATAGGCTATGAAGGTAAAGGATTGGAAATACATGCACAAGGCATAGTTGAGCCAATTGTTGTTGAGGAAAGGCCTAAGTATTTGGGTCTTGGTTATGGACAACATGATGGAGAAAGGTCTAAATACAAGGAGCCACATGAAGTTGTTCCAAGAAGGACTTTCATTTCATGTTCATTACCTCAAGCTTGTGAAGATTGTGTTCATGAGGAATACAAAAGTTTTACACCCACTTTGCAAGAAAGTGCTCAAAAGCATGCAACTAATGAGAATGGTGAACAAGAGGATGTTGAAAGCTCTAAAGTTTTTTAATGCATTGTTTGTATTCCAAAAATAACCACTACCTCATCAAATTCACCTCCTCAAGAAGGTGAAAAAGGTGAATGTTCAAGGTATAAATATGTTTTTAATAAAGTGACTTTTGATTATGCCATAAACATGGAAATTCTCACATAAGATTTGGAGAAAAGTTGCATGTTAATTTTGTGGTTTGGATAGCCATAATGTTTCAAGGTGTTGGAAGAAGATAGCCATGCATAGGAAAATTTTGAACCAAAGGAGGCAGAAATCCAAAGACAAAGAAAACCATGCTAAAAACAAGAGGCAATTGTTTTGCACTCATTGCCATAAGCCAGGTCATCTTGTAGACAAGTGTTGAACTTTGTATCTAGTAATTCATACACAACATTTGAAGAAAGTGGAGAAAGAGAATGGCAGGAATGGAAAAGAAGATTCCATAATTGACGTGGGTCAATATGATTCACTTGATGATGAAGTGCAGCTGAAAGAAGCACCAATGAAATGGTTTGTTCTTTTACATTTCATGTTGCAATTTTATGCCAAGAAGGTGATTGAAAGTAGAGTATGTTGACTCACTTTATTGCAACAAAAATTTGTTAATTTCAGCTTTAAGTACACATACATGAATGGATTTCTTGTACATATGATTGTACTTATGATTGTACTTGTGAGAGAGTTGAAGAATTTGATACATGCATGAGAGTTTGTGTGTATGAACATTGGAATCTTGATGATTTCATTGTGCTTGAACATGCATGAGTAATTGACTTGTGTTGGTCAATTACTTTGTTTAACGTGTATGTTGTCAACTTGAGAGTGTTGATCATTTACACATGCATGGGTGTCGACTTGTGTTGGTCGATTGTGTGTTGCATACATGTCATATCAACTTGGAAGAGTTGATTTTGTCTCCAAAGATGAAAAGGAGATGTTGATGAAGTGTTTCATGGAATGTGAAATTATTTTTGTTTTGGGAAAAGAATCGTCATGTTATTTGTAATATTCCCAATTAGCCACTGCTAGTTGGAATATTATACTTGCTCCATTTTTTTAGTTGAAGAGTAGAAAATAAATAAAAAAAATCCCAGTGTGAAAGGGGATCAGGTTAGGAGGATAAATAAAGCCACCTTGGTGTGACAGAGGACCATGCCGATGAACTAGATCCAGTTGACCAAGTCAATAGCACTACTACAAGAGGGAAACCAACAAGGACAACGCAGTTTTGAAAGGGGAATCTTCTCTAGGAAGCCACCACATCAATGAGTGGGGTCTGGGGTGAGGAAGATCACCAAGGATAAAAAGGAGGAGATAGCAGCAAGGAAGGAATTCAGTAATCATCTTTGTTTGGTCTTTTGACTGATTTCAAGGTTCAACTGTTTAGTTGTAGTTGTAGCACTGTTTAGTGCAAAAGAATTCTCATGCAGGAATTCCATCTTCACCTTTGGTATAGCTGGTTGTGAGATCAAAATGGAAGGTCCTACGCTTATTTTACATCATCTAACTTGAGGAAATTCATTATGCATCATCTATAACATAGTGACTTCCAGTAACTGCATCTTTTCTGCAGGTGCAGTAGTTGCTGGGTTAAACCCTTCTATTTTTTGCTTGCTTTGGAGGAGGAGATGTCTATTTCACCCCAGAAGGTCTATTGAAGAAGGCCTTGGGATAATTTCTATAATATTCACCTATTTCAGATCATGTTTAGTATTTTATAATACAAATTTGTAGTGTACTGCGTTATTTTCTGCAGTGCTGCATTTTATATTGCTATTTTGTCGGAAACCCTTGCTGGGATGTTCTAATGTGCTTGTAAAAGAGGTAAAACCTCTCATTTCTGATCCTATGATTAATAAAATCTCCAAATCTGTATTGAATCATATTTTTTTGTAGATTCCCTAATAATAATTATGCTATTGCAGTCTCTAGTAACTCTATTTTGTGGAGTCATGGGATTGGGGTGCTTTTGAGCATATATGAGCTGGGAGATCTATTTAGTGTAGCTAGAATGATTTGTTTATGATTCCATTTCATATTTAAGCGATATAAAACATATGTAAGAGGATCCAAGCCCTATTTTTTGTTTCTTTGCATGGTTTTCCTTATACAACGTCTTCATTGGAGATATTGCAGAAATTCCTAGAAAGGAATATTATAGTGGTATCAGAGCTCAGCTTGTGGGCATAATCTATATTTAGCATAGAGGAGGAAGATATTTCAAATCTCCTACTTCAAGCCCTGTATAACATTGCAAGGGACCTCAAGGAGATGAGACATGAAGGGGATTCTATAGGGTTTTTCCATGAGGCAAGCACCAACAAACTTAAAATTGCATGGGAACGCCAGTGCACACACCACAACCTCTACCATGCCTGTATTTATATCTAGATAACATAAGGAGGGAACCCTGGAGGATTATTTTGAGGAATATGAATCTCAATATCAAAGGTTCAGAGAGCACTTAAGCTTTCAGTATCAAGGATGGAAGGAGGGCCAATCCTCATCAAAAGAAGGAGAACTTGATGTAGGAATCATCCCTACAGTGTAGTATGGTAAGATTCTTCTTTCCCACATTCAATGGAACACCTAAGTGTTCAGCCAAGGCTTGGGTGGAGAAGTTGGACACATACTTCCAGCTCAATCGAGTTTCTGAGATAGAAGCCATCAAGATAGTTGCGCTACTGAAGGGTGATGCGAAATTATTTGAAAAAGTGCTGAGGTAGTTTGATTAGTTTGTCCTTTAGATTGACTGTTAACTAAAGTATGCTTTAATGAAACATAACATAAACCAGCAGCATAAATGAATTAAATAACATCAATAATCAAAGAGAAGAAGAGGAAAACAATTTGATGATGGAGTTCGTCCCTCCTGGACTACATCTCTTGGTCCGCTTTTAAGTGGGCGTCCATTTTTATTAGGATTGATCGTGAGGAATATTTACAGTGAAATAGAATAGAATGACTGTGCTCGCAGGCACTTCTAAACCCTGTAAACAGAAATTACTCTTCCTCGCCTTTCCGACGCCTGTCTTTGTGCTCAATTTTGACCACCGACGGCTGAGCAATGCTGCAACAAAATCGCCTCTCAACCTCTAAAATTGCACTATGTCTTCACAAAAACCAAAGATGAACTTCAAAGAAGAATTTACATGGCTTTTATAGGCTTCCTCGAATCTTCATTTAGCAATTTGTTGAGAAAATGAAGTGATAAAGGTCGAATCCCTCTCCATTCATGAACCTAGGGATTAATATCCCCAAATCTTAGCACTGGCATTAATTTTGAAAACCCACAAATAAACCATATAATAAAAATTTAGCCCTGATGGCTAACTAACCAGGCAGAGGTCCTAACCGTCGGCATGTGATCAGCGCCGAATTCCAACTGTTGTAGTGGCTCCAGCGGTCATGGTCCATCTGGTGGTTAAAACAGTTGTCAACTAACAAATCCGCCGCGGTTTACAACTGTGGTCACATGATATTCCAACTTCCGACGTAGTCATCGTAACTCTGTGGGACTTTATTAATAAAGTTTATTTACACTATTTTAAAACATGCCACTCGAACCCTTTACATAGTCCGAAACTTTATAATAAAGTTTTGATATATGTTAAAAAATTGACTTCCGAACCTTTAGAATAAAGGTTTTTGGTTTATTTTTAATGTTTTCTAACATAGGATTTAATATCCCGAACCTTATTTTTATACAAGGTTTATGGTATAGGACTTAGGAAATTTATGACATAATTTTTTAATATGGTTTTGCATTTGCGCTAGGGATTTTAGACTTAGGATATTGCTTAGGCCATTACTTAGGTTTATGATTAGGTCTTAGGGATAATGCTTAGGGTTTGACATAAAACTTAGATCCTTAGAACTAGGATTAGACCTTAGGATTAGTTCTTAGTACTTAGGATATTACATCATCATTTTAGCCCAAACATTCATCTTCTCGTCACACACATGACGATCATGCCATCAACCTTAAACCTTTACAAACCATGAATGATACTGAAGGAGCTTTCACTGGCGATTTGACAATTCTGAAGACTGAATTGGACATCGAACTGCTAGAGTTGACTTGGAACTCTGCCGATCTTGTACTGATCAAGATCCTCCTAGATCAATCCTCTCCACTTAAAAAGCTTTTAGACCACAAAAGCTTGATTTTAAGCTAACAATAAGTGAGAATACAACTCTCTCACTTTCATCTTGACTTTGATAATGTACCAATACATTTTATCAATCAACTGCAAGTGATGATCTTGATGCTGACCATGGCACCTTTTGAACTGGTGACCTGTTCCACATTTCTGCAGTATGTACAACTTGCGATGATGGTGAAACAACCTGTTATAAACATGGCAATTGACTTCTTTCCACAAGATACCATTAGTTAGTGATTCACAATCTTTGAAAAAATTCTCTATAGGATATCGTTCAATACCATTGACTTGTATTAACAATATATTTTGCGGAATGACAGAGACTATTAAAGACATTTTTTACATCACTATTTGATGTTTCCATTGATTAGCACTTTCCCCTAATGCATAAGCTGAATACTTTGACACTACTTTTAGAAAGGCTTTGATATGAAAACAAAAATTCTCCCTCTCCACTTGAAAAGAGGCTTCTAATGGTGACACAATACAAGAGAAATCAAAAACTAATTTTCCCCAATACTGACCTGTATCCCTACATCTATTAAGTTTCAAACTTAAACTAATTTGATTCATTATGACATTAGGAATAAGAGATCTTGGCATTATCTGTAATGCATGTTCTATTCCCTGCTTATGAGTAAGATGTTTGTTTCCTTCAATCAAACTATCTTTAAACTGGGACTCATAACTTGAACTAACATATGGTCGACCCTTATGTTGTTCCTTTACACACATGATTACAACTCTTTCTAATTGCTTTATTTCTTTATGCTCTACAACTAACTTGTGACACATTCCATTATTAGAGGCATCAAGCATCAACTGCATCTCATGTGATATTTCCTTATTATGAAGTAGATGTTTTGGTTCCTTAACTAGATCTTGTAATGAATCTAATTTTTTAACCAAATTACCTTCATTCTGAAATTCACAACCTGAACAAGTATCCTTAAGATCCTTATGTTGCTCTTTTATCGACATGAGTATGTACCTCTTACTTGAACTAATTAAGCGCTTCATTTGATTAGCATTAATTAAATTCAAGTGATTTTGATGTGCCCAAACGATGTACTTAATCCCATCTTTTATGAGATGACACATATGTTCCTTTCTATAAAATACTGCATCACGGTCATAGAGATAAGGGCTACCTAAGACAATTCCACAAATGTCTAATGGTATCACATCCAGATCTACTTCATCGATATAGTTAGATGTGATTGCAAATTTTAACCGACACTGTTTGGTAACATGAATTTGAGATTTTTCCTTTAACCACCCTAAAGGATATGGCTTTGGATGATTATTTGTTTTCAAACCCAATTGTTTAACCAATGACTCAGAAATCAAATTTTCCTGTGATACCGTATCGAACAATGTATCTATCTTAGTATGCTTTGAAGTTACCCTTATATGAAATAACTCGATCCTTTTTCCTTCATTCAACTGTGTGATATTAGGAGAAGCAGAAGTACTAGCTTCATAAACCTTACCTGTTGTAACCATAACATTGATTTTACCTTCATCACCTAAATCGGATCCCAAATCCAAGCGTTGCTGGATTGCTGTTTCAGCCTTCTTTTCACCCTTTCTTGTTTGGAACTTCTTTGGCTTCAGTTCCGGATGAAATTTCCAACACCTTGCTTCATCGTGGCCAATCCTTTGGCAATGTGTACAAGTAGGTTTATCATCTCCCTTTTGAGCTGTGGCGGTCTTCTTTCCCTTTGAATTGCCCTTCTTTTTGCTATCTTCAGTTTCCATATGTGTGGATGTATTTGGTGTAAACTTGAATGGTCTACCACCTGACTCGACATGAATTGCTTGAACACAAACTTCATCAAAATCATCAGGATTGAACATTAATAATGTATGTTGCAAATATGAATGCAAACTTCCTATATACTTCAACAAAGTTCTTTTGTGTCCAAAGAAATACCAAGTGCTAATGCCTTCTTTCTGAATTCCTGTGTGAACTCTTGATCACTCTGTCCCTTACCTTGTGGCAAGCGCTGCCAATCCATTACAGCTTGCTGTGTGTGACCCAAGGGATAGAATTGTTTCTTTAGAGTCCTTATAAACTTAGTCCATGAGGTGATAACTTTTCCTTTACGCTTTAAATCTATCTGTGTCTTACTCTCCCACCAGATTAAAGCAGTACCCCCCATTCTAAGAGTAGCTAATTGGATCTTTGTCTTATCATCAGTAATATTTTGAATACGACAATAGACTTCTAATTGTTTTACCCAATTATCTAATTTATCAGGGTTCATTTCTCCGTCATACATAGGTAATTCGAACTTAACATCAAGTTTCAAAAGTGGACTCTTAAGTTTCTTTTCTTTATCTGATTCAGAACTAGACGTAGAAGAAGAAGAAGAAGATGATGGAGATGAAGGAGGAGATTTATCTACCTTGCCTTTACCCTTCTTTGATGCCTTAGAAGCTGAGGCTTCATCTCTCTTCTTTTTGTCTTCATTTAATTCTGCAAACATTTGCTGCATGTTCATAAACATCTGCTGGATTTGAGTCTCATCCATGGGCTTCGTTTTAGTAGCTTCAGGAGTATCAACGGTCTCAGTCCCTATCATCGTTAATTGATGGTCGAATTTCCGCCTTCCGATCTCTGGATCAAATTCCTCAAGCTCGCCTTTTCCACGTTGCAATCCCAACCTGGTTAACATCCAATGATAAACAAACTACAAGCACAACCTGCTCTGATACCAAAAATGATATGAATATGATCGAATAAAGTGCTTAAGCAGTTTGATTAGTTTGTCCTTTAGATTGACTATTAACTAAAGTATGCTTTAATGAAAAATGGCATAAACCAGCAGCATAAATGAATTAAATAACAACAATAATTAGAGAGAAGAAGAGGAAAACAATTTGATGACGGAGTTCGTCCCTCCTGGACTACATCTCCGGGTCGGCTTTGTAAGTGGGCATCTATTTTTATTAGGATTGATCTTGAAGAATATTTACACTGAAATGGATCAGAAAGACTGTGCTCGCAGACACTTATGAACCCTGTAAACAGAAATTACTCTTCGCTGCCTTTCCGACACCTGTCTCCATGCTCAATTCTGACCACCGACGACTGAGCAATGCTACGAACAAAATTGCCTCTCAACTTCTGAAACTGCACTATGTATTCAAAAAAACAAAAGATGAACTTCAAAGAAGAATTTACATGGCTTTAATAGGCTGCCTTGAATCTTCATTTAGCAATTTGTTGAGAAAATGAAGTGATAAAGGTCGAATTCCTCTCCATTCATGAACCTAGGGATTGATATCCCCAAACCTTAGCGCTGACATTAATTTTGAAAACCCATATTTGAACCATATAATAAAAAATCAACCCGACGGTTAGGCTAACCGCGCGGGGAGTTATAACCATTCCCATGTGCATGGGCGGAATAAAACTCGGCGGTTATAGATAACGTTAATCCTGCCGCGGTTAATTCTTCGCGGTCATATGCACACGGTTTTCCATGCGGTCTTTAAAACTGTTACCCAAAACATTTGTCAACAAACTCCGATGCAGTTTAGATACCTGTCACATGGTGTTCCGACTTCCGACACGGTCATCGTAACTCTGTGGGAGTTTATTAAAGTTTTATTTACAATGTTTTAAAACATGCCACCCGAACCCTTTACATAGTCCGAAACTTTATAAGAAAGTTTTATACACCATGGTTTATAAAACCCGTCCGAAACTTATATAATAAGGTTTTTATATATGTTAAAAACCCAACTTCTGAACCTTTAGAATAAAGGTTTTTGGTTTAGTTTTAATGTTTTTTAACATAGGATTTAATATCCCGAACCTTAGTTTTATACAAAGTTTATGGTATAGGATTTAAGAAATTTATGACATAGTTTTTTTAATATGGTTCTGCATTTGCGCTAGGGATTTTAGACTTAGGATATATAACTTAGGATAAGGTCTTTGTCATATGGTTTAGAGTTTTAGGAATAGGACTTAGGTATAAGGGTTGGACATAATGCTTAGGTCCTTAGAACTAGGATTAGACCTTAGGATTTATGTCTTAGTACTTAGGATATTACATCATTATTTTAGCCCAAACATTTACCTTTTTCATCCAAATTCAAAACACATGACGACCATTAACATTTGAAGAACCTTTCAGTGGTGATTTGACAATTTTGAAGAAGAGGCGGCGGACATCGGGCGTTTGAAGTTGACTTGGAACTCTGTTGATCTTGTATTGGTCAAGATCCTCCTGGATCGAAAGGGGAAGCTCAAGAGTGGTGGTTTCATGGACTAACCACACTTGGGCATCACCACATCACTTCATACTCAAATTTCACCAAAAAGTGAGTAGATATATTTGATCCAAGAGATCCGGAAGCACATTTTGTCAAATTAACCAAGCTCAAGCAGGAGGGAGATCTTGAGGATTATATTGTTGAGTATTTGCAGCTTTCAGTGATGGCATCCAACCTCACTATGAGCAAGAAGGTATGCATGTTTATTAATGGGGTGGCTAAACCATTGCAGGGGTTGGTCAAATCCACTAAACCAGCCACACTCCTTGAAGCTGTGGAGAAAGCTAGAGACCTACAACACATCTTTCCTGGGGAAAGAACATGATTGCAGCAGGAGACCATTGGGCTGAGGGTGAGAGGTACTATTATGGGGCAAAGAGTCTTTGTGTTGATAGATAGTGGGGCTACTCATAATTTTATTGATGCAAAATTGGTACAAAGGAGAGGAATTCACATGGAGGAGTTTGAGGGTTTCCCAGTTTTGGTTCCAGGAGCTATGACCCTACAGTGTGCCAAGTATGTTCCAACACTAACCATTACCATGGGGACCTACAGCTTGACGGATCACTTCTTTGTGGTAGACATTCCAGACACCAATGTCATATTGGGAGTCCAATGGTTAATCACTCTTAGGAAATATACCACTAATTGGAGAACTTTGGAGATGGAATGGACAGGAGGGAAGGATGGCCAGTATCAAAAGATCAAGGGTATAAACACATACCCCCCTCAGGTTGTTTCAGCACACAGGATGGAGGAAAATATGTGCAGAGGAGATGTTGAATGGGGAGTGGAGCTACATATATAAGAGGTAAGGGGCAAGGATTCACCAGTGCATCCAAATGCTCTTGGACCGATATTCTACAGTATTTGGAGATTTCCCACTAGGGAGACCTCCTGACCGAGGGTTTGAACACACTATTGAGCTGGAACAAGGGATCCAAGCAGTAATCACCACTCCTTATAGGCACCCCAAGGCTTATAGGGATGAGATTGAGAGGGCTATCCAAGAGCTTCTAGCTCTAGGACACATCCGGCCTAGTACTAGTCCTTTTGCTTCTTCAGTGGTTTTGGTAAAGAAGAAAGATGGCACATTGAGGATGTGCATTGATCATAGGGCCTTGAACAAGAAGACCATGAAGAACATGTACCCTATACCCGGGGATCGATGAATTTAATGGACCGAAAGATATCCCCAAGACAAGCATTCAAATGTCATTATGGGCATTTTGAGTTTACGGTGATGCCCTTTAGGTTGGCCAATGCTCCAACCAACTTTCAATATTGCATGAACCACATCTTAACTGTGGTCATTTGAGAATGTTTGTATTGGTCTTCTTTGATAATATTCTTATCTACGAGTTTCATCCTTGGGAGGAGCACTTGCGGCATATTGAGACGGTTTACATATCCTAAAGGAGAAGCAGACCCAGAAGCTCTCCAAATGTGAATTTGGCCTCACGGGAGATGTTGTATTTGGGGCACATCATAGGAGTAGATGGAGTGAGGGTACATGAGGAGAAGATCTAGGCTATCGAGAGATTGAAAGGAACCCCGAGAAATATTCTGAGAACTTCGAGGATTTGTGGGCATATGCACTTATTGCAGTTTGTGAAAGGGTTTTCACACATTCATGACACCCACTCACAAACTTGACAAAGAAGGGAGATTTCCATTGGACACCTACAGTGCAGAGGGCTTTTGACAAGCTTAAGGAGGTAATGAGTAGTTGTCCTGTTTTGGTTTTTCTTGATTTTTCTCAACCTTTTGTTATAGAATGTGATGCATCAGGTGAAGGGATTGGAGTAGTCTTGATGCAAGGAGGGCATCCTATAGCCTTTGAGAGCAGGAAGCTACTTCCTCATGAGAGGTTATACCCCATCTATGATAAATAAATGTTGGCTATCATGCATGCATTAGCCAAATTTCGGCAATACTTGGTGGGGAATAAGTTCAAGGTGAAGATTGACCACAACAATCTTAGATTCTTTCTTGAATAGAAACAACTCTAGGAGAGACAATAGAAGTGGGTGAGAAAAGTCCAAGCATATGAATTTGACATAGAGTATGTCAAGGGGAAGAGCAATGTGGTAGTTGATGCTCTATCCAGGTGGCCTACAACGTTGTCTTTGAGGGGCATGGATGCAGATTAGAAGGCTCAAATTTTAGTTGAGTATTCCAAAGATGATTTTGCATGTGAGATATTTGACGGGGTGGTATCGGATGATAGTATTAGGGTGATGGACGAGATCAGCTATTACCAAGATTGGATATTTTTGGCTAAGAATTCCAAGCTCAAGGAGAAGATCTTACTAGCATCACATGATTCCCCACTTGTCGAGCATCAAGGTTTCACAAAGACTTATAGGGCCATAAGAGAGAGATTCTCATGGAAGGGTCTCAAGGAGGATGTGCTCCGACATATCAAAGAGTGCACCATTTTTCAGCAGAACAAGGGAGAACACACCCAACCTACTAGATTATTGCAACCACTACCTATTCTGGATGGGAAGTGGGAAAGCATCTCTATGGATTTCATCACCGACCTACCGACAGTACAGGGTAAGGATTGTATCTTTGCAGTTGTTGATAGACTAACAAAGTACTCTCATTTATTTTCCATTTCTGTACATTATACTACTTCACAGGTAGCTAAGCTCTTCTTCAGAGATGTATTTAGACTCCATGGTCTCCCAAGGACCATAGTGAGTGATCGGGACAGCTGTTTCATGGGTGGATTTTGGCAAGAACTTTTCTAATTATTGGTGACTGATTGGACTCCAAGCACTAGCTATCACCCCCAAACCGATGGACAGACTGAGATAGTTAGCAAGTGGATGGAAGGCTACTTGAGAAACTATGTAGCAGGGTAGCAAAGATCTTGGCTGCATTGGCTCCACTTGGGAGAGTATTGTTACAAAACTACTCACCATATTTCTATTGGCATGACTCCATTTCGGGCCTTATATGGGTATGAGGCACTCTCATTTGCTAATGTTATTTTTGAGGGAAGTAAGGCTCCAAGGGCAAAGGAATGGATTAAGGAGAACCAAGACATACTCCGGGCACTCAAGGACAACATTGCTACTACCCGAACCAACAGAAGATGTATGCAGACCATGGCCGAATAGAGAGATATTTTGAGGTGGGGGATCTTTTCTATCTACGTCTTCAGCCTTACAAATAGTCCACACTCAAGGAGAAGGGAGTTTAAAATCTCAAACCACGTTTCTATGGGCCATATAGGGTGATCAAGTGTGTCTGTAAGGTATCATATGAGCTGGAGCTTCCTAAGGGAAGCAAGATCCACAATATCTTCCATGTCTCTTGCCTCAAGGAGGCCATTGGAAGGAATATATTTGCCAACATGGATCTCCCCCCTATTGATGATGAGGGCCACCTAATTTTGCAGCCAGAAGCAATCTTAGACACAGGGGAGAGGCAGCTAAGGAACAAAGTCATCAAGGAATATATGATTCAATGGAGGAATCTACTAGATGAGGATGCCACTTGGGAGGGAGAGAATATCTTGCAGCATCCTTTTTTACTGTTGCTTGTGGGCAAGAAAATTTTGAACATGGAGGAATTTAATATTCCCAATTAGCCACTACTAGTTGGAATATTATACTTGCTCCATTTTTACAGTAGAAGAGTAGAAAATCAACAAAACAAATACCAATGTGAAAGAGGATTAGGTTAGGAGGATAAATAAAGCCACCTTGGTGTGAAAGAGGACAATTCGGGTGAACTAGATCTAGTTGACCAAGTCAACATCGCTGCTACAATAGGGAAACCAACAAGGAAAACGCAGTTTTGAAAGGGGAATCTTCTCTAGGAAGCCACCACATCAATGAGTGGGGTCGAGGGTGAGGAAGCTCACCAAGGATAAAAAGGAGGAGATAGCAGCAAGGAAGGCATTCAGTAATCATATTTTTTTGGTATTTTGACTAATTTCAAGCTTCATCTATTTAGCTGTAGTTGCAACATTGTTTAGTGCAGAAGAATTCTCATGCGGGAATTCCATCTTCACCTTTGGTCTAGCTGGTTGTGAGATCAAAAGGGAGGGTCGTGAGCTTATTTTCCATAATTTAACTTTAGGACATTTATTCTACATCATCTATAGCGTAGTCACTTCCAGTAATTGTGTCTTTTCTGCAGGTGCAGCAGTTCTTGGGTTAAACCCTTCTATTTTGTGCTTGCCTTGGAGGAGGAGATGTCTATTTCACCCCGGAAGGTCTATTGAATAAGGCTTTGGGCCAATTTTTGTATTATTCACCTATTTCATATCATGTTTAGTATTTTATAATACATATTTGCAGTGTACTACGTTATTTTCTGTAGTGCTGCATTTTATATTGCTATTTGTCTGGAAACCCTTGCTGGGATGTTCTAATGTGCTTGTAAAAGAGGTCAAACCTCTCAGTTCCGATCCTATGATTAATAAAAGCTCCATATCTGTATTGAATCATATTTTTCTATATATTCCCTAATAAAAATTATGCTTTTGCATTCTCGAGTAACTCTATTTTGTGGAGTCATGGGATTGGGGTGCTTTTGAGCATATATGAGCTAGGGAGATCTGTTTAGTGTAGATAAAATGATTTGTTTCTGATGCCATTTCATATTTAAGCTACATATAGCATATATAAGAGGATCCAAGTCTTGTTTTGCGTTTCTGTTGCATGTTTTTCCTTATACAGCGTCCTCATTGGAGATATTACAGAAAATCCTCAAAAGGAATATTACATTATTATTTATGCTTATGCTTGACTTGCGAGTTAGTTTGAAAAGGAATGTTTTTGTCGACTTGTATTTCGTCGATTAATTTTGACACCAAGATGTGAGAGTACATGTCAATGTTCACATAATGTGAAATTATTTGCTTTGAAGGAGGAAGAGGACATGTCTTTAATTTTATTCTTGCATGATGTCTTTTTCAAATTGATGGTTGAATCTAAATATATTTTTTTTGTGAAAATATCTCAAAAAAATTTGCAGCCATTGTAGACCATGTTATGTGTTGACGCCAGGAAGAGAAGGAGATGGAGAATGCATTCTTCTATATGTAGAATTTGGAACCGTGGAGATAAAATAATGGTCATTTCGTTTCTTATTTTTAATGATGTTGGAAGCTATTTGTTGTAGTTCACTCATTTTGCAAAGGAGGAACAAGATTATCAGAGGGAAGGCACCAAGGAATAGATTTGGTATAGAAAAATTGTTATATCAACAAGCAGCCAGCAAGTGTTGGTTTCGGTCAGCAAGAAAAGGAGAACAATGGTTGAAGAGCTAAGCCATTTGTAAGCCAAGGAAAGGCATGTCAGTGGACAAGGGGTTGTCAAAATGATTTATCCAAGTAGAATCAAGGTGATATAACTTGGGAAATATAAGAGTGTTCAACACTCACGAGATAACCAGCTTTTGTGGATCCGAAATGATGTCAGTGGGAAGGAGTGATCAGAATCTCGATTAGGGGCCAAAATTAGCTCAAAAATGAAAGTGCTCACAATTGCACCAAACTAGATTCAAAGCGACCAACCCATCACAAGGAATCCAATGCAACTAATTTCGTTGAAAACCTAGTGTGGATGAAGCATTTATGGTATGTTGATCACCATTCATAACAAACAGAATTTTTACAAAATATTGGAGAACAGGTACAACTGATGACATGACAGTCTAGTCAGCAAGCAAAGAATATTCTTCAGTTTTTAGCCCACTGGGACTGTGACAAGTTTCATTGTTAGATTTGGCAGTTTGGTTTGTGAAGGTAAAAATCGTCCAATGTCCTCCAAGGTTGAAAGTGAGTTCATAATTATTATGTATTGGATTTTTTTTTTTTTTAAGATATTAAAAATTGAATTAATATATATTATATAAAAATATATATAATTAATATTTTAAATGGTTTAAAAAAAATCATATATTATATTAATATAATTATATATATAAATATTAATTTAAAAACTTTATATATTAATTAAAATTTTAATTCCACATTAAATTAAATCAAAGTCCATTTAAACTCCAAATCATACATTGGCAATGCTTTATATTAAATGGAGGCCGATATATATTATGGTCAGAGGCATTACATTAATTTACGTTTCCATTTATCTTTGAACTAAAATTAAATACACATTACGTTGGCATTGTATATATGGTGAAATATATGGTTTATTAACGTTGGTGAATGCCGTATTAAAACGTTGGTGCATGTGTTGCAAATTCGTTTCTAAAAACATGGAAGGAGGGGTAGAGGTCAGGGTTTGAACCTGTGACCTTCCAAAAAAATCTCAAGCTCATTAACCAAACTTCCACAACATCAACTGTTGAAATGAATGTTCTGCAAAATTTAATTAAAGGCAGTCGTGGATTCCAATGGAGGAGTAGGCGGGGCCAGCCTTCCTCCGCATGAGACCTCACCATATAACCTTGGTTGAGCGCTCACTGAAATGTGGTTTAGTGCACACTAAAAATTCTTATATTTTAATTAATCTGCAGTAAGTAGTTGGTGGATTTTTACCATATTCCTAAATTTAGCGGAACTTCCAAATTTGGTAGAGCTAATTGGCAGTTTTCCAGATTTAGAGGCAAAAACCAAGGAAAAATTTAATGAGGCCTATCTTGGTCAATGTTTGGCCACTTTTTTCTCAATAATAGTCATTCTTAGTATATTGGCATGCTAGGAATCCATTCGAACATTTTTTAGAGGCAATGGAGCTCATCTATAGGTGTTTTGGTCACTTGAATCATTTTTAAGTCTAGGGCCACCAAGAGGGAACGTCGTGCCTAGATCCTTCTGTCATTTTTTGGTTTTAATTGATGATGTCAATTAGAGTTTGATTTAATGTCAACCCAGGAAGGTAAACTTAGAAGTGCTTATCTAAAATATATAGATCTAGAAAGATTCCTAATTTGTCCAAGATCTTAAAGTTCCCTTACAAGAACATATTCATCAAGATCTCTTTCAACAACTAATAAAACCTAGATCTAACAATTGTCAAGATCCTAAGGTTCTCTTACAAGAACACTTGAATTTTAGGATCTCCTCCAATATTAGAACATTTAACAAAACTTAAAAGTTGAAATGAAACAAACCTAAATCTAATAATTGTCTGAGATCTTATGGTTCTCTTACAAAAACACTTTCAAATAAGATCCTTCCAATATTAGAACATTTAACAAAACTTAAAAGCTGAAAATGAAATAAAAACATAAATTAAATTATACCTAAAGTAAGCATGCAAGTGAGGCCATGGGGGCCCTCCATAACTCCACAAGCACACCACTTCAAAGGAGACTCAAATGTAGAAGCAACAAAATCAGAGTATGATTCTTTATTCCAAAATCTTCATCATGATGTACAAAAACAACTCTAAGATTACAACTCTCTCAAATTATAAGATTACAAATGAACTAAGATTACAAATGGAGGAGATTGTACTCCTATTTATACAATGGGATGAGATAACAAACTCATAATGATGATCCACTAATCTCTCTTTTAGTTCCATATATCTCCCAACCATCTAGAAACATAACCCTCTTTTGTCCTTGATCTTCTCCATGAGATCATGATCTCTTATCTTATCAAATTCGAATTTGATCATTCAAGGCCACATAAAGGTGTCTTGGAAGCTTCCTTGGAACCTACACATGTCACAAAAACAATCCACTTTCCATATATGAAGTAAAATATATTATTTTCTAATATTTAATCAAGAATTTCTCTTAAAAATGCTTGAAAATAAATAATATTTGGAAGATATAAATGAGACCCATTAATGATGAAAAATAGGGAAAATGAAGTGACATGGTAGTGAATAATGAGTGATATAATGGAAGCATAGGTGAAAAATGTATGGTAATGAGTGATATTTGTATGACATTTTAAAGCTGGCAGGTTGTTTTAGGTGAGTGAATAGTAAATTTTTGATGTATTTGATGCTATGAACATATTGGTACAATTTATAGAGGCGTTGGAGCACATATGAAGGTGTTTTTATCACTTTGGATATTAAACAAGCCCATATTGTTGGTGTTGGAGGTCAAGCCTAGAAAGTTGGTAACCAATTTAAGATTGGATAGTCATTTTTGGGGTTTCAGGGTCTTCTCAAACCAATTTGAGCAGTTAAAAAATCATGGAGTATTAGAGATACTTGTAATTATAATTTTGATACATATTCCCAAGAGTGTCTAGCTAGTTAAAGTAGGTCTTTGGAGATGTAGCCCAGGAGGGCTGAACTCCATCATCATCCATTGTGTTATGTGATTGTTGTGAATTATGTTTCTATATTTAATTTGTTGTTAATGAGTTTTTAAATGTTAATTAACTCATAATTTGATCATCAAAGACACATGAAACTACACACATAAACCCCTTCACAAACCATTAAATGAACTGATCCTTAAACACTTTTTTAATACTGATGAGGGAGCTTGCATAGAAATAAAAAAAATTCCCATACTCAGATCATATAGGGTACGCAAAGAGCTAGTAGATGAAACATCTACCGATGTTGTGCCCAAGGTGATAGCCGAAGGAGGTTCAGTTGAAACAGAAGGGAATGCCCTAGAGGGGTTTTCCACCATGGATCTCATGGATGATGACAGATATAAGATAGTGGCTAAAATTTTTGTCATCTCGAAATCGGGGGGAGGTATCACAATGGGTGTAGAAATGTCTTCTGGTTCTGCTGAAGAAAAACTCGTGAGTAGAGGAGTAGAGGATTGACTACGATCAACCTTGATTCGGTGAACAGCGTCAAGGATGTCGTGAAAGTTGTTGATATGGGGACAAAGGTGAGAATAGTGTTCATAAAGATCACACAAAGCACAAGGGTTATTTGTGTGGCATGATTTGTGTTTCTTAGCTGAATCGGGTAAGGTAATATGGACCTCCGAGATATCAGATTCAAGAAGCGTCTCGTTGACCATAGGTTTGAGACGAGGAAGCTTAGGAAAATTATGGGTAGCATGCCCAACAACATCACACAAAGCACATGGAGGTGACTAATTTGGAGAGCTGGGAGGAGAAAGAGTTGTTTGGGGAGCCTTGTCCTTAGATTCTGTTGGGGAGTGGTTCAGACCTTTGAAGCAAAGGGAAGAGTCCTGCCAGCAGTTGAATGAGTCAAAGAGGAAAGAGGTATAAGGTTTGAGATGACCGGGAAGGGTATTGTATGGGGAGATCAATGTGCGAATGGAATCTAGGGTCAAATTGGGGAAGGCTCAATGTTGCCATAATGGGCCGAGAAAAAGAACTAGAGGGGGGGGCTAGAAATGATATCTGACTAGAGGGGTACTGGCCTGACGGAATGGCTCCTAAATGATTAAGGATATGGGGAACTATTCCTCGTTGAAAATGGCTAGAAGATACACCAGCAGAGGGAGAAGGTCCTTGAAAAAGAAGCTCATGAAGGCTTCATCAAGTGACCACCAGCAGGTTGTGGAGGTGTAGGTTGCTGGCCGGTGGAACCAAACCGCTTGTGGCTAGTCCAAGATGATTGCATCATGCAAACATTTGATGATCTAGGGTCAAAGATAAAAGAGGGACAACTAGGGAATTCACTAAGTAAGGAGGAATCCTTATAGACTCCTAGTGAAACACTAGTGATGGGTGTGACTGATTGCTTATCAGCCACCAAAGATATGATAGACTTTGTGGAGGTTTGAGACTTCAGTTCGTAATATGTCAACTGATCGATGGTGATGATATTTCAATTGTGAAGAAATCACATATTATAGTGAACCAAAAATGAAACAACAGACATTGCATAGGTATAACTACGACCCAAAAGGATATTGTAATCCAAGGGGGCTTCAATGACTTCAATATCAATAGAAACCGTCTTTCACGCAAGAGTGACAGTATAGTTGTGGTACATGCCAAGGGGCTGAGAAGGGTGACCGTCCCAAGTACACAAAGTGATGGTGGATGAGGCTAAGTTAGGTGACCCGAGTTTATTCCAAAGAGAGGTGGACATCATGCATTTGGATGCGCCCTCATCAATGATACATCGCAGGAAATGGGCATTATGAATATTGACTGGTATTTGGAAGGAGACGGATGAAGGTAAGGGGGGATTTTCTAACTTTTAAACATCAAAGGCGATCAAACGATCATATGAAGGATCCAAATAACCTAGAGAAGATAATAGATATTTACGTTGTGAAGGGAATGACTGGAGGACTTCCAGCGTTGACATGACAACATGAGATTGTGCCATGCCATCTACTATGTTGTAAGTGTGGGTGGATTTGGCAGAAGAAAATTTTTGACATAATGGTCCTTTGGGGATCTTGGGAATAACCTCCATCCGTAGTTGAGGGATCTGTAACGGAGGATTGGGTGTCAAAATGGACTCTGTGGATGCTTTGGATTGGGACTTAGTCGTAGACGAAGAAGGTGGGTTTCCATATTGGCATGACCGGGTCTAAAAGTTGACATCAACGGTATTGATCTCCTCAAAATTCATCACGAGAATATGGTACTCAGGGGTACCAGACTGTGAGGGTTGAGGGGCGGCCTGACCTTAAGCGAGTTGGGCGGCCAAATATCCTTGCTGAGGGAAAGGACTAGTGAACACAACAGGTTGAACTTGCACATTATTTTGAGGAGCCGAAGCAGTGGCTTTCTGTCCTCTATATGCTGCTTGTTCCCACAACTGGTGCATCTTGGGTAAAAGGGGAAAATCACGAGTATAATGGCCATGGACACCACAAAAAGAACAAGGCTTGTTCATACAAAGAGTCCTGTTATGCTTGGGTTGATCGCCCTATTGCTGGCTATTAGTGTTAGGCTGGTTCCCTTAGGGTGCATTTGGTTGGTTACATTGGTGCCCTTGGTTACCCTACAGTACTTTATTCCTGTTACCTTTCCTCTTTTTCTTAGAATTAGGAGGATTTTTCGCACTCTGCTCCACATACACCTTACCTTGAGGGGGATGTGGCTTCTGTGGCAGAGGTTGAGAAGGCAAGAGAGGTTGGAGTGTTGATGCTAGAGGGGCTAGAGCACCGGGCTTTAGATAAGGATAGAAAGGAGATTGAGCAACATTGGGGTAAATAGGTTGAGAAAAAACTGGACCTGGCATCAGTTTATGCAATGGGGAAAATGTGTAAGGTGTGATTTTTCCTGGATACATGCTGTAGAGAGGGGAATATGTGCTAGAGGAGGTGGCTCCTCCATGAGGGAAATCATAACCCATGGAAGGATGATTATACAAATGTGAAAGAGATATAACGATACTGTTGGCGGCGTGAGATGCCCCTGGTGCATTGGCACCACCAAGTCTTGGAAGATCCGGTAAAACGATATAAACATAACTAGATTGGGCATAGATCAAGTCATATTTCAACACGAGTTGGAGAGCTTCTTCCTCAGTTTGAGGAAAGTGAGATGCAATGTATTTACCAATAGAAGGAAAAATAGTTTTGAGAAACCAATCCATATATACACAGTCGTCAAACTTGGAAGCTCGACAAAAGCTCCTCCTTCTACGCAATTCTTAGACATGGTAAAAAAGGCGAGTGGTAGAAGTTTGAGGGAACGCAGTCAAAAACTTAGTATCGGTATGATATTGGAGAGGTAGTTTAACATAGGACAGAAAAAATTCTGTAAGAGTCGCAAAAGTGGAATGTGAGGTAGGAGTCTGGTCAATATACCACTTTGCAGCTTCTCTAGTGAGCGTACTTTGGAATAACCAAAGACGGATGGAATCATCAGTGATGAATTGGATGAAAAACACATGTGAAAGGAGTGGACGTTATTAGTAGGGTACTCTCTAGTGTTTCCTTTGAACATAGGGATGTTTGAAGTAATCTTAGTTGGAATAACAAGCCAACCTAGGTTGTGGAGTATAGGGCCATTAATTAACTGGCTAAAATCGGGTAGGCTTAAACCTGCCATAAAAGGTAGCAAAGGAGTAGCCAGAATGGATCCAGTAGCAGTTCCATTAGTAGCAACTCCAACATTGGGATTGGGGTTGCCACCAGCTTGAGGACCAGTGCCTACATTGGTGCCTAACATTGTGACTATATGAGGTGGAATCAAAGGGAGGACCCAATGAACTAGAATCATAGTCAGTATGAGGACTCGACGGAGGAATAACTCGCCTTATATGATTTGGAGTAAGTCTTCCTAACGGAAACTGAGGATGAAGGCCTTTAAGTCTCTAGGATAAATGCGTTGGGGGCATAATGATGAAAAGACAAAGATGACACGAAAATATGGAAGAGTGATAAACAAAGGCTAAGAGGGGTAGATAAATTAATTACAATGTTCATGTCTTGGCTTGGTGGTGTAAACCAAGAAATTTTCGCTTTAGGTGTGTAAGTCACGTGTTAATTTTAATTAAGCATGAACATTTGGATAAATAAAAAGAAAAAGTGTTGAATAATTGTAAATAAAACTAAAATGATAGTAAAATAAATAGCTAAAGATGCATAAATTCAACCCAAAAGAAGGCTTCCCAAACAACTTTTCTAAGAGGTGGGTGAAATTGACTCAAAACACAAAAGATGACCAAGAGATATAAGGTCTAAGGGACATGGATCTAATGACTCAAATCTACTAGAAAAGGTGTAGAAAACAGCAAGAAACCAAAGGGAAAATTGCTGCAAAATGGGAGGTGAAAGGTTACAACTATAAGGGAAAAAATGTGAACATTAAGGGAGAGAGAAAAAAACACTCAAGAAGGGTTTTATATGGAATAATGACCAATATAAAAGGATACTAAATAAGGATAGATTAGATCATAAAAAAATGTTGAAAGCACTACAAAATCTCAGACTCCCTACTCAGCTAAACCCCTCCTAAAAAGGGGAAGTGTACAGAAACCCTAAGGGGCTTGGTACTACTTCAAGGAGACAAGATGAGCATATCTAGGTCTAAGACGAGCTGGGAAAGATGTTAGATAACCCTAAACAGTGCTTACAGTGAGCCATGATTGTAACAGAAAAATCCAAAAAAAAGTTGTAGCTTGCAGGGACTGACCTGTTAGTTGTTGAAATCGCAGTTTCTTGCTAAACAGGGGTGACCTCAACTTGAACTCTCAGGTTCTGGGTTGAAAAGTGTGAGCTTCAGATCTAAGATCTTTATGTGGCAGGTTGCGAAAAAATTTTTAATCTCTGACGCAATTGATACCTGTTACCTGAGGAAAACACCCGAAAACACCCAGAAGTTATAATTCTTATTGTTTTAGGGAATAAAACGTAAAAAAAAAACATTAAGAGACTAAAATTAGCTAAATAAAAACCATTTTTATTAAAGCAGTTAGTCATTCGTTAATCCTAACAAGACACAATGGAGTTTCCAATTGTTAGCGTAAATTATTAACACAAGTGTACGAAAAGAGATAACTTTAGTTATCTATGATAAACAACCCTAACAACAAATATGGTTGTTCAAATTCCTTACATCTACAATAGATGGTTGAAAAAAATGCATAAAAAACCTATATCTATGCAGTAAAATTAGTTAAACAGTAAAAATAAATAAGAGTTTCTCCAAATATCCAGTGGAAAGACAAGATATATAAAGAATTTTATATGTACTAAAACCTGGTAAGGGAAAAAATAATGATTTTACCAGTCCCCCTCATTGGGATGGGTTTGTTGTTGTCCTCAACACTTCAGATCCAGAAGCTTCACTCTCTCAATGGTGTAGAAAACCCAAGACGTGTTGAACTCTATGGGAGATCAAGAGGTAAGAAAATAGTAGCAACAATGATCATGATCAAAGAGCGACAATCAAAGTGATCAAAGTATGACGATGACAAAAGGATCAAAGTAAGGAATGAATGAAAAAAAGCCTCCTATTTATAACAAAATATTGATTTAACCTTGATAATGGTGTATAATAAAATATTATTAACCAAAATCTATATCTAACTGCTGAAAATATTTTATTATATTTGTTGGAGGGAAAAGGAATTTAAATTGGTTAAGTACCTTTATTTAGAAATAATAAATAAATAAATTATTTATTATTATTTCAAGAATGGGGTTAACGAATAATTTAACAAATAATGATTTATTTTATTATTCCTAAATGATTTAGTCAAAGTTAACAAGGAATAATAGTTAAATAATGATTTAATTAATTTTTCCTAGAGAAAATAAGATAAATAATGATTTATCTAATTATTTCTCATAATTGGGTTAAATAAGACTAGGAATATTATTTAAACAGTGGTTTAATTAATTATTCCTAGAGGAAAATCAAATAAATAAGGATTTATTTAATTATTCCTCACGGGGTTTCCTGTTTGAACCAGAAATAACCTAATAAAATATGGTTTCTTAAATTATTTCTTATAGTGAAAGAAATTTTACTGTGGTAAAACTAGTATTACATGGTGTATTTCGATCCATCTAATTGTAAATGGTTAGGTGACCAAAAATTGGTGTAACAGTCTTTTCCTTTCAATATTCATGCAAGCCTCTCTCTCCCCTCGACAGATGGTAGAATGGTGGTGTAGGTTTTAACACTGCATAAAAATGATTTGCAAACGAATCTTAAAAACATAAAATAAACAATAGCGAGAGAATAAAACCTAAAACAAATATACACAAAGATTTTTCCCTGGATCCCAATTAAGGACTACCAGCTTGATTTTTCATTATATTCCTTTTAGTGTTACAACACACATATATATACATGTTGAAGAATTCATAAACACCAATCCACTAACCTTGGATTAGAACATAACTATAGTTCCCTTGAACGGATCTACAAAATACCAGGGGCCGAAAAAATATCATGCCCCAAAACCATGTGCAAACCCATGCACAAAACCATGGGCGGTTTCGTCCAACGAATATAGAAAGTACTCATAAAAGGAATATAGGAAGTACCCATAAAAGGAATATAGGAAGTTGGGAGGAGTTTCGAAGGATGATGTGGGTCAGATTTGGGCCAATAGATATAGTAGTTGAAGTAAAGTATGATGGTAAGTTAAACCCCCAGTAACATATTCATCGCTATACTTCAGTTTGGAAAGAAGTTCCAGGACAAGATTCAGTACATGGTGTTGTAGTGTATCGACGCATTGGCAAATGAAATACAGTGTGCTTAATAGGGAGGATGATTTCCTATAAGCAAGTCACAGGTCAATTGGTTTGTTAGGTTGTTGGTGGAATAAAATAACATGTCGTAAACTAAGTAAGGAACATAGCATGATATATTAATGAATAAAAATAAAATAAAATAATCATCTACAATAACAAGCTCATTCAAGTCAAGCACACTAATAATTCAAATGCAGAACTCACTCCCTTTATTAGGTGCTGGTGTTATAAGAGAATAGGATGATAAATCACTTGCCATGGATCCTTAGATCTATGGAGATCTAATATCCAAGGCAAGATGGTATCTTCCCCTCAAGCTTCTTGCAAGCCTCTCTCCTCTCGACAGATCGTAGAATGACAGACACTTGGTGAAATTATTCTCTTGGATTGAGGTGTTGGGTAGCCAATAGCTGAATCCTTCCAATCCTTCTTGCTACTTGGACAACACAATTTGGTTTTCTCTCAAGAAATTTGACCAGCATAACAATGTGTTCTCCTATTTCTCTTCCGATGGTAGTCTTTTATAGACATATTTCAAATTTTCCCTCTCTATCTTGGTACAAGATGGATGTTGACACAAGAGTGGGAGTATGATTCCTTTGTGTGCTGCACTAAGGCCTCATGGTGGCCCCAAGGCAGTTGTACTTGGTTGGTTTGAGTGGGAATATTCTTCTTCAAGTGTGCCATGTGGTCTCGGATGGTGACTTTCTGCATACTCAGGACTGTACGACTATTTGAGGGATAGCCATGATGATCTTTGTGGCTATCGAAGAAAATGTCACAAATATTTCTTGGGACAGTGTTGCCTATGCATAGTTTAATAAATTTTCCTGCTTGACCTTAGGAAAAGTTAAAATTTCAGCTCCTGTAATGTATTCCTTCCTTGTAAATCCTTATTTGTACCTTCTTTTTGACATTTCCTAATGTCTTTTTCTTTTACAAATTTCCAGTGTTAACACATGGGTTTATCCACACACTAGAAACAATTCCTATGAATTGGTATCTTGAGATAGAATTGCGACATGGAACTTTGAACTAGAAAATTTTGGTTGAAGGGTTCATACTAACATTTATTTTTGAAGATGACTACCCATGCATAGATTTAGCAGTTCAGAAAGTCATAGAAAGGGTTTTTGAGAACAAAACTTCACTAACATGGAAGCAACCAGATTGGACCGCGTAGTTGGAGCAAGAATTGGAGTGCTATAATGTGATTACAAAAGAATATGAGGAGGATCCACACAATACTGATATCGAATAATTGGAAGGACACTGCGAAGTTGTTGGACCAGCACCTGAATTATTTGATATAGTGAAGCCCACAAAAATGAATACAATGGATAACAGATCAGAAGAAGAACCAAAATTTGCAATGATTGGATATTATTGGGATGAAGACACAGTTAGAACAATTACGGAGTTGTTTCATAAGTATCAAGAGCTCTTCTGCACAAAATTTTCATAATTGAAGGAAATATTAGGGGACCTAGTGTTACACGATTGTTAATTCATCAATGTGTTTATTTCCGATCACTGATCCTAAAGCACCCCATGACAAATCATGTGCAACATATCCACTGAGGAAAAATACATAAAGACATCCTCTAAAGACTAAAAGAAATATACCTTGAAAGATCATTGAAGAAACTTAGCTAAAACCCTAAATTTATGGGTCATCACGCTTCTCTAGTTACTTGCCCATGCTTATAGTAAGTTGAAAGTTATAGCCTAGAGTTTTCATCGCACTTTTTACTGAGAAAATTGCACTAAACCGTTTCTACGAGTGTTTCCTTAAATGGAGGAGAAGCTTCGACCTCTAGAAGTTTCTAGGGTGGTGAGTTGGATGTTATTCGGTGTAGATATGTTTGAGCTCTCTCATTTAGAGATTTTGATATTATCAATAGTGGATTATCCCTTGAAAATTGGGTCTTCCTCCTTTCATGGGCTCCTAACTTCCTCTCCCTTCCTATAAATTGATCCCCAACCTTCTGCTACTGGTTGGTCATTGTTGGGCTGGTCTAATAATTTATTTTACTTTGCATCCATGTATTGTGATAATGCCTAAGCTATCTGGGAGAAGGATTTCCTTAAGATCTTCGGTGAAAGACTCAAACATCACAAAAGGGATGCCTCCAACATCAAGGCCATAGTTTTAAGCTCTCTCTTTCATATTTATTAATAAAAAATATGGTGTTTTATTTTTATATTTGTCTAATATTTTACACAAATATTCTAATGTTCCTTGATCTGTTAGATAGCAGATATTAAATGTATGTTTTGTATTGGATTATGTTTGTTGTTGTGTCTTGATATCTTGTAGGTAATCGTACGTCACTAGTAGTGAGGCAGGAGATTGAGGGACTGTGGATCGAGGCCATCATCAATAGATTCAAGCATAGCATCAAGAAGAGGTAGGCCTATTTCCTTTCTCATATTTTTTTCAATATTAGCTAAGAAATATTGCATTATATATTCTCGTAAGTTTCTAGACACACTCTAGGGCTAGAGAGATTACCTATGTCTATAGAGGGGATTTATCTTCAAAACATGTAGGAGTTATGAGGATTCCCTTGAAACCTAAAGAAAATATACTAAATAAAAGACCCTATAGGTTGAATCCGAAATATAGGGAAAAAGTGAAGGAGGAGTTAGATAAAATGATCAAAGTTGGGATTATCAAACCTTTTAAGGAATATGACTAGGTAAGTCCCATGGCAGTTCAGGAAAATAAGACAAAAGGAGATATCATAATTTTTGTTGACTTGAGAAAACTAAATGGTGGATGTTTGCATGACCCCTTCCCCACACCATTTATAGACGAAGTATTGGAAAATGTAGGAGGACAGGAGGGTTAATATTTCACAAATGGATTTTTGGGTTACCATCATATTAGAATTTTTCTAGAAGATAGACATAAGATAACTTTTGCTATAGAGAGGGGCTCTTACCAAAACACTATGATGCCTTATAGCTTGAATATTCTCCTGCCATATTTTCTAGATTTGTAGTTGTGACTTTCAAAGAATATATACACAAATTTTGGGAAGTCTACTTTGATGACTGGATAGTCTTTGGGTTGTTGAAAAATCATGTTGTGAGCTTGAGGTTGATGCTAGATACATGTAGGAAATACCAAATATCATTAAATTTGAATAAGTGTATCTTTTGTGTACCATTTGGAATATTGTTGGGCCATGTGTTTTGTAAGAAGGGATTAATGGTGGATCCCACAAAGATAGAAGGTATTGTGAACTTGTTAGTGCCAAACACAATGATAAAATTGTGCACAACACTTGGACACACTGGCTATTACATAAATTTTATAAAAGGGTATGCACATATAATTGCGCCAATGGATAATTTATTGAAGAAAGATGTCACTTTTCAATGAGATGAATAATTCTAGAAGAGCCTCGACATACTAAACTAGAAAATGGTGATTGCGCCTATTCTAGTTTTCCTGGACTCGAATAAGTATTTTCATGTACATGTTGATGCATCTTGCATAGTTTTGGGTATAGTACTGTCACATTCGAGAGCAGGATAAATTGACCACCTAATATCTTTTGCAAGAAAAAAATTGTCCAAGGTAGAAAAGAACTATGATATGACAGAAAGAGAAGCATTAGCTATGGTCTATGTATTACAAAAGTTCAAGCACTACTAGTTGGGAGAACATGTCCACATATCACTCTGTTAGGGTCCTATAATAATAGGGATCATAATTATGAATTGACTATGTTAAGTCTTGTAATATTGTACATACCTTTGCATTTCTGCAAATGTTTTCCATATTAAAAAATGAAAATAGGGTATGTCCTAAAAGAATAATCAAAGGACCAAAAGAAAGAAAGATCAAAAAGATATAAAATATGAACCCCATAAAAAGAAGCAAAAATAAATTCTGAAAGTGTTGCACATTCAAATTCCACTACTCTTAGTTTACTTTACTTTTGCAAATAAATTGTGCACAACTTGTTCAAAATTCCACAATTCATGATGATCATTCAATCTAATATTGATCATTCATGCCTTTTAATTTTATGTTATGATAGTTAGTGAATAAAGATTTGACCTAACCATTTAATCTTGGCAGATCAGTAGTTAGGTAGAGAAGAAAAATGAGCTCATAAGTTTAATCTAAGCGATTGGAAGATATAAGGTTAGAAATAAGTTATTTTTCTTATCAAAAGAAAATAAAAGGGCCAACAAGCTCAAATGCACCCAATAAAGGAAAGGAAAAAATGTTAGCATGAATAAAAGGGTAGGTAGAATACTTTTCAAAAGTTATGTAAAACATCATCATGCTTATCCCTTATCAAAATTACCTTACTAACCCCTTCTCATTGCTAAAATCCCTTTCCCTCTTTATTTCCCTCTTATCCTAACCCTTTTCCCCTCTTGGAAACCAATTTCCCCTTCCCAATTCTAAAAAAGCCTAATCCCTTAACCTTTTTCCTTCCAAAACCCCCAAAAACAACATCTTTAAAAAACCCCTTCCCCTTGCTAAAAACCCTTTTCCCTTTTCATTCCCCCTTATCCAACCATTTTTCGCCCTTAAAAATCAATTTCCCCTTCCCAATTCTAAAAAAGCTCATTCCCTTAACCTTTTTCCTTCCTAAATCTCAAAATAATTTTTCTAACCCTTTCCCCTTTTCCTAAAAACCCTTTTCCCCTTTGAAAAACCTCTTCCCCTTGATAAATATATTTTTCCCTTAAAAACCCCTTTCCCCCTTAAATAAAAATTTATGTTTTCATAAAAACGAAAAAAACCCACTTTTTTAAAGTCTGAAGCATGAAATGTTAATCGGGCCCCACTTTGACTTAGCCCCTCTCACCTAATATATTTCACAACACCCACATAATATTTTATCTAACACCACTTTCATTTGAACCCTCTGCATAACATTTTTTCCGACCCCACCTCCTTTGAAAGTGCAAAACCCCGCCAACCACCCGATTAGCGCCAGGCAAATCAAATGGCCTACGATCCATTTCTCACTCCCCAAAATTTCAAAGTTTAAATGTGGAGGGGGTGTGCGAAATGGGTGGTTTTATCCACCCGCTCCCCTGCCACGCGACGCCTCCTTGTTTTATCGCACGCCCTCCTTCCCAAACCACCCTTTCTCCATGCGATAAACCACCAATTGTCCAAATATAAAACCCCGCTATTTCATTCTTTTCCCTACCTCTGCGGACTTGTGGAAAATACCAAAATCACCATTTCCAACCAAATTGAAGCCCCTACCACTACTCGGAACCCTTATACAACCAAATTCTTGATATTATATGTAATTCTAATACCCACCACCATTAATTAAGAGAAATTAATTAATAAATGAATGAATCAATGGCTTCTAAAAGTGTCCGAATAGTAAAACCTCTACAACCACCCCTATTAGATGTCAACCATACTCCATTGGCCGATAAATACTTTAAAATAGTAGACATAGTCACTGACAGCAATCTCTTGGAGCTCCATTGCTGGAGCCATGACAAGTTTGATGATCAGGAAAATGATATACATCCAGGGAACTCTAACCTGCCAAAATACACATATCCACATACCAGTTCCCTGAAGTCATCAGACTTTTCCAACTATGCTATTTTCTAAATGAAAGATCCATAGTCACCCTTGACCAAGAAATCATAATTACTATCACTGCTCAATCTATTAACCAAATGCTGCAGATTCCATCACAACCATAGGCAGTGCCTTTCTCCATTTAAACCCTTACTAATATTTACCCAAAGATATATTTTCCTAAAAGGTCTCAAATCTTTTAGACTTTCCTTCCTGAATCAGTGCAAACTCCTAAAAACAACCCACCATACAATGCTACCATGTTCCTAGAATGAACCAAACAAATTGTGACCATTTTGTCCTGTATCCTAGGATATTTTACTGATGAGTGGGTAGATGGATCCATTCTATACCTTTTTCCCAGGCTAGCCTCCAGCTATACTTTTCAACTTTTCCCAATTCCTAGTAGGTACTATGCATGATCAACTGATCAAATTTCCAGAAGAAGGAGTGTTAAAATACTCCTCAGTATTATTTCATTTGTTCATGTATTTTTAGTCAGAAAGGTTTATAGTCAACCTAAAAAAACTAGACACAAAGGGTAATCCCCAGTCTGTAATATTTTGGACATTCTTGATCAGAAAGGATTCCAATGAATTTGGTTTCAAATACTTTATTGATTCTCTTGTATACCCAGTGGTTAATATTATTAGCAACAACATTCAACCCAGAATCAATGATGAAATCAGAAAAATTCTACAATTATCTCATCAGAGCAAGATAGGAGACTGGTATTTATACCAAAATCACACAGACATCAGAGTATATGAAAGCCAACTAGTCCCTTAGGTTAGTGTCACTATTTTCATACTTCAACCGGGGATCAAAACACATTTGCATGTGCATCTTAGGTGTCTCATACTGAATAATTTTTTTATCATTATGTTAGGTCATAAAATAAATTTTCTCCACTGGTGGTTGTACTTTTCAAATAAACTTTTTCTCGCTCCAAGATTCATATTTTTGTCTCATTTCCATGTCCCTTTGAGCATAATAACCTATGAAAATGCTTTGTTTTCACTTGAAAATATTTAAATTCAAAATCTCATTCAAAATCAAGTCAAAAGTAGTCTCTTTAGGTCATTAGGATTTTTCATTTTTCAAGGTCTTTCCTTCATTACGATGAGGTCAACACACATATGAGATGGATTAAACAAGATCATCATGATGTTTCATTACGCTTTAAGGATTGTATTTTCAGTTTCAGGAATTTTTATCAAAATGTCATTTTGATAAAAAAGTCATTTATGTAATTTATTTTATCTTTTCAAATGTAATTTTATGCTACTATATGTAATAAGTGAAATCCCAAAGCTGTCAAAGTGAACATGTCATGCCTTAATGAGAAAAAGAAAAGCCAGCTACAGATTGATCCAACGTGAAAGCAAAAAGTGCCAAAGAGTATCAGTGATAAAAGGAAGAAGACTTCAAAACATTAGAAAATGGGTTTTTCAAATTAAATAAAATTCCACATTCCTATCAAATCCCATCGAACGTTTCAAATGAGTCATTATTGTCTTTCAAAGTGTGACAAGCATTCAGAAAAGAATAATTTCAGAGTTTTTGAGCAAATTTGGGTCAAGCTCCTTGGCGCTATGCACTCAACACTTGGCGCTATGCGTTCAGCACTTCGCATTGCGTGTTTGCACCAGCGTTGCACGCCTGGAGATTGGCGTGTGCCCTTGCCCAAAATCTTCAATGCAGTTTTCACTAGTGCTGCACGTTTTCAGAGGCATTGTGCGCTTACCAGTGGTGCTACATGCCTAGCCAGAGAAGGTTGTGGAGTGGTCTATCAACCCAAACAACTTCTAAACTTCTCCAAATTTTGCCAAAGTCCTCCAAACAACCCTCAAAGAAGTAAGTACACATTTTAACCTTGTTTTTAAGCTATTTTTTCATCCTTAAATGAATTGAAAGTGGAAACCTAAGGAAACCATAATTACAAGCTTGTGATCACAGTTTTCACCCTTGTTTCATCTTCTTGAAAGAAATATCAGTCATAAAAAGGGTAATTACATTGATTTAGGGTTTTCATTTATCTATTTTTTACCTACACAAATTCCCTTTCATTCATTCCCTTCACTCACACTCATTCCCTTCACCTTTCAAGCTAGTCATCTCATCCCCTTCCCCTCATTCATTTCACTTGCACCCTAGGGTTTCAGAAATCAAAGTTTAAAGATGTCAGAAGAAGAAGACAATGGCATTTTTGGTGAGGCACAAATGCCAAGGAGAAATGATCACAAGGGAGGGAAAATAAACATATTTGAACCCATCACCACAAGGGAACTCATGGCCTCTCCTATCACTATTTCTTTCTTTAAACATGTGGGCTGCTTTGACTTTTGTGAGAGAGTGTAGGAAGTCCAAAAACACCCGGAGTTAACAAGATTATCATCATCAGTCTACATGACAAGCAGGTCAATCTTGCTAGAGTTACATTTGAGATTTCCACTAATGCCATTGCAGCTGCTATAGGGATACCTAGTATGGGAGAGAGGTAGTTTAAATAAACAAACCTAGACATGAGTTATTTTGACCCATACCTCAACCCTAAGTATAAAGATCAAAACAAGTCCATTTTCCCTTTTTCTCATCTCCTTGACCATTATGTGCCCACGATGAGGATAATAATGAAGTATTTCACTTGCGAGGGAAGGTTTTCCCACATCTACTCATACCATATCTGTCTTCTTACGCATTTCACTAGAGTTAGAATGTTGCATTTGCCTTATTATCTTTTTCGTAGCATTGACAAGATGGCTTACATTGTGAAAAAGAGAGATTACAATCAGAAAATGCCAAGCCTATTTCATCATTCACTCATCAATATGGTGGTCATGCATCAGATTCAACAGAAAAACATTTCATGGGATGCATTCATTGCCCATGAGGTTTTCACTTCCCCGCTTATTCATTATGATTAGGATATTCCTTCATCATCTCATCTTCCCAAATTCATTCCTCCATCACATCCCGCTGCTCATACATCTCCACCCACTCACATCCATTCACCTCATGTTGATCCTTCCTCATCACCTTTCCACAACCCTTCACCATCATATCATGATACCAGATCATCAATCAATTAAAGGGATATTGAGGTAGCTTGCACCAAATTGACTGATATTGAGCCATTTTCTTTGACATATCAGAGAGGCCACAGGCATGTGTTTTCTTCTCTTGGAGTGAAAGGGGCCATGCCTTCTTCATCAACAAACCATGTAGGCAAGGGCAAGGAAAAGGTTGCATAGCCTATCACTGTTGAGGAGGAGGACAAACATGAAACAAGGCATGAGTTTCAGTTGATTGACCTTGATGATGATGATGAGGTTAGAATCAAAAATGCATTGATCAGAGGAAAAAATGCCAAGATTAGTGAGCTTCAAGCTAATCTTGGTAGAGAAAAGAATGTGATTAACTTTCTCGAGCTAGAGAATCAGTAGCTAAAGACAAAGTAGACCATTAGTGAGGTTAGGGAAATCAGACTTCGGAAAGAGGCTGGAAAGGCCAAGGCCTTGCTGGATGAGACCTTGGGTAGATTTGATGACAGTGATGATGAGGAATATCAGCTTCCTAGACAGAGACTGAGGACCATGGGACTGAAGAGGGCTTTAGCCCGAGAAAGGCAGAAGGAGGCAAAATTGGTGGAGCAACTTACTCCAAGTGAGCTTCTTTCCATAGAGATTAACAAAGATAGAGAGTCTTGGCTTGAGAGAGCCAATTTTCATATGTAGAGCTTGTTAAATAAAGCTAAGAGAGACACTGATATTCAGGGGAAGATGGCGAAGCACTATTTCATGAGAAACAATATTGCAAGGGCTAAGCTCAAATGTGCCCATGCAAAGATTCGGGCTTTGACCGAGTCAAAAGAGAAATGGAATCTCAATATTCTTCCTAAGGTGTCCCTCTAGGCATCCAACCCTTGATCAGCAATTAAATTCCAAATTTTTGGCACTTTGTGCAAATTTTGACTTTTGGGACAGTTTAGCATGCAGAAAATGTGCTAAACACAAAGAACCACTAGCACTGCGCTCTTTTTTGGGCCATCCAATTGGAAAATGGTAAGAATATTCATGTTCCTAGTGATGAGTACATCAACATCAGAAATTTTTAGGATATTTGGAGCAAAAATGGTCCCTCAAAAAGGCCAAAAACCATAAAGAAATCATGTTTATGCCCTATTTTTGGCCTTGGCACTGCGCGTTTACAAGTCTTGGGAGAAAAGGTTTTTTATAGAGCCAATGGACACCATTTTGGAAAGAGAAAGCATATTTGGAAACTAGACCTAGACATATTTTGAATGAGCTAGAATGGAGCTCATCTTGACATCGGGAAGGCCTCCAAACATTGGCTACAAGACAGGTCATTTTTCTATCATGGCGCTGTCCGTTTACCAAGGAATTGGCAATTTTCATTGTTGTCAGCATTTTTGAATTTTTGAATTTTTGATTGGGTAAATGGGAAAATTGCTGATGTAAATGGTAAATATGGATGTAAATATCTTGTTTTCACTTTTATCTAGGGTATATGCATCAGATAAGTCTACTAGGAGGTCAAACGAATCAGTTTCCTCTCTTTTAGAGGCAAATTGTTGAGTTTTTCTAGTCTTCAGATTCTTGTTTGGGAGTAGGTGAAACAACTCCTCCTCTCATGGATTTGACTCCCTAAGGCTAGGGAGAGTGGTTTTGAAGTATATTTTATGTATTTTCTCAATCATTGGTTGAGGTTGGACTCACTTGGAGTTTTGGCATATCAAGAGACATCTTTGTATATCAGTTTGGCTTGGACATTAATAGAAATTTGCAGCTATTTTCTTGGGATCCATGTGGTGTGATTTTTATACTTAGTTTCCTCTCTGTTATCAATTTTTTTGAATGCATTTTTATTTCATAAACCATTTCATGTCTATAATATACTAGATTTCAATTTTGAAAAGCAGAATCCATATGTATTTATGCTCTGTTTTGGGGAATTTAGTATAATATGTTCATTACCTTTAGTTTAGGGAAAATACATTTCACATGCTTTCCCTAGATCCTCACCAGTCTCTTCACCTCACACAATCATCTTTAAATGTATAAACCTTTTACCTATCTTGCCCCTTGAAACCCCTATATATTTTGACCCAAACTCCTTGCCCTCGTGTTTGGCTCTGTTCCGGAAAACCCTGAGTACTCCTTAGCTAGCCTAAAATATTTTTCATCACGGCCCCTCTTAGCGTGATTTTATCAAGAATCCTCTCGTCTTGGTAGGAGCTAGATACCTCCTCTACAGAGTCCAAATTTTGGTTTGAGTTACCTCCCAATGAGGATATTTTCCTTAGAGTACATTAGACAGATCTTGAATTCTGATGAGAAAAAAATACTTTTAGCCAAAAAGAAAACCCAGTTCAAGATAAAAAAAACCAACTAGGGCCTTTTATATGCAACAATAGGAATGCTGGAAAGAAAGCATATAGATGCCTGCAATATTTCAAGTTCAGAAACAATTTCAAATGGTCATATAACCCCTTGGGTGTCATAAGAAAATTAAGAATTAAGTCTAAACTCACCCCTTTCATCCATGAATCTAAGCTTGAGATTGAGGAATATTCCAACTAGTCAGAGTGGTTGGAAAACACTTTACAGGAGGTGGAGGAGTAGCTTGATACTAGTTCCATCCCGCTTACTCTAGACCCACAGGATAGGAATTCAAAAAGGTCTAGAGAAGAAGGCTCTTATTCAACAAAAGCTACATTTGATAATAAATTCAAGCTTATGTACAGAAATAAAACAAAGCTGAACCCAGTAATAGAGTAGGAAGAGACAATTGAAATAGAGATTGCTATCAAGGATGATGTACCTACAACACATAGAGAAGAAACACCTCTGCCATCATCTTGTAGAGCACAAATCATTCAAAGGAAGACTAGTGCAGAGATTTCAACATCCAATAAGCCAGTTGAGAAGGAAAAGGATATCATTGATAAATATAAAGATATTAAAATAAAAAATGAAGCACTGAAGGCTGTTACATATGCACAATACTGGAAGAAAACTCCCAGTGATCAGAGTAGGTTTCTTTCAGATTTTTACCTCAGGACAAATAAAATGCAGATGACATTCCTACAGCCGAAGGTACAACCCCCCAAAACTTCAGAAGACTATAAAAATAAAATCTTTGATGTTCCTACCAAGGACGTGCATCCAATTGACCAAATTAAATTTCAAAAATAGGAAGGAGAGATGATATATTCAACCATGACATACAAAGCTCTAAGTGTCGAGAAATTGCATAATTCCATAGAAAATATACAGTCACAGTTAAAGCTAGAGAGAGCCTCATCACAAGTAAAAGACAACATGATTAAGTCACTGGAAGATTTGGTAATTGAAGTTGGTTATAATCCAACTGACATCAAGGCAACATAAGAACTTATAAAGAAGAAAAATGCAGGTAGAGCTGCGCTGAAGAAACAGTTAAAACTACCAACTACTGAGCATCCAAAAACTAAGGAGGTTTTGGAGACAGAAAACCAAAAGGATGAGATGATGAATTTAATCATCTAGTTGACAGCTCAAATAAAGGAAATGGAGACAAATATGGATAAACTTGTACAGGAAAAACAAGATAGCATGCAAGAAGTTCCTATTACTGCTATTCCCATAGTATCTACATCAGCACCTGTATCTACATTAGCACAAACATCAGAAATACCAACAGCCCATCCCACTGATGAGGCCAAAAAATTAATCAAAGCAATGGAAGATATGTCCATTCAGACTACAGATATTAATAAGCTCAAGGAACAAGTAAAGAGCTTAGAATATGGAAAGAAATTGGCAAAATTAATGCATCAAGCTGAAGTACAAAAATTCAATAGATTGATTGACGGAATCCACAAGCTAGAAAATGAGTTGTCATTAAAAGAGCCTTTAGCCCAAGAAAAGTACCAATTGTGGGCCAATATCATTAACTCAACTAATGATATTTTTCCTTCTACACAAATTATATTTGAGCAGAATGACTTGGTGAAGGAAGCTGGTGAAGCAATTTAGAAAGTCAAAACCAATCTTGGAAAAAAACCAGAGGAAGCCTCTGAAATAATCAAATTCCTGAATTCTAAAAATAAGTATGAATTAGAAGAGCTCGAGATAGCTGACAGAACAGAGAATATATTAGAGGTAAAGAAAGTAATTTCCAAAAGAAATCTAATGATACAGCTTGAGGAGAAATGTCAAACCATGGAACTTGTAGTGAATAGGTTTTTAAACAAGTTTGATGTATTGAGACAGAAGGGTTTGCATAATCCTCTAGTAATAAATGAAAAACTCATGAGACATGAGGATTATGAAAATAATTTAAGGGAAGTGGCCAAAGAAACTTCCAACATTTCCTCAATGAAGGGCATTCCCACAGGCAAGGTGCTCCTTCAAACTCTAGAGAACTTTTTTTACCTCCAGCATGAGGTAAATCACATTTTTGTAAATAAGCCTATGTTTTCCAAATATTCAGAGGTAGATGAGATTTACTGCAAGATGATGAAAATAAAAATCCCAGATGAAGAAACATGGGAGAAGTGGTGTGATTTACTGTAAAGGGTGAAAGAAAAAGACATATGAAAGAAACAAATAGGTAACATCAAGCAAAGAATCAGGGCCAGATATCAACCAGTTGAAAGGTGTCACTATATTTTTGCATAAAGATATTTTATTTTCCTAAAATAAATCCTAGTCAGTTGAAAATATATTTTTTGTAATGTTTTGTATAAATACTTCATCATTCGAAGTATCAAGTGTGGATTTCTAAATATTTCCGTAGCTGACTGATCTCTTGCCTGAGGGTTATTGTACCGATTTTCAGTCGAAGACAAAACAAGTTATAAAGAAACTTCTTTACAGGATTCATGTGCTGAGCTATCTCAGTGAAGTATAAATTTCAATTGTTCATGTTTTCTTTCTAAGTATTCCATAAACTTATATGTGTTCTAAATCTAAATGTTATTACAAGAGTATTACTGCAGAATTTGCTTAAACATTACACTCTTATTTTAACTTTTATACATTTATATGTTTTATTCTAATATATGGTTTAGAGAATTATTAATTTCCCTCTAATCCCGATTGACTTTCTTCACCCTTCTTCATTATCTGGTTTAAGGAATTCTTAATTTCTCCTTGATCTCGATTAAAAATCACTTCACCATTCAACCTTGAGATCTGATATTGCTCACCTATCTTTAAGCATTTATAAAATTTATTTATAATTTTATTTTGATCCGTTATCAAGAGTATATTGACTCCATAGCCCAATGGAAAATGGAAAAGCACCTATTCATATAAATCATTAATTTCACTAACCAATCAAAACCAATCCAAATTAAGCTTACATAACTAGCCTAAAATCTATTAAATAAACAAAATTAAATCATATAGAGAGCCCTCTACGAGGTTGGTAAGGCTAGATCCTAAGCTCCAAAGTAGGTTTGTAGTTACCTATGATATTTCGTTTTAACGCTAGAACAACCATTGGAAATTTTGGAGTGATAACACATTCTACACTTAAATATTTGGTGAATAAGCCTATTTTAGGAGGAAACCTCTATCAATGGTTGTTGTTTTTCTAGAAGTATGGCTTCAAGGTTGTCGTCAAACTAGGGAGATTGAATGTTGGGACTAATCATATGTCGAGGTTGGAGACAGGAGAAGAACCCACAAGTATCGACGATAACCTGCCCAACACATAGTTATTTACAATCATGGCTGTAAATGATCACTTCACGGATATTATTTAGTTTTTGGACATATGAATGGCGCCCACAAAGTACACTATGCAACAAAAGAAGTACCTGGTAGTCAAAACAATCGATTTCTCATTGATTGCAGGACACTTGTACAAAATGGGACTAGATGAAATAATGCACAGATACGTCCATGAACATGAAAATCAGAGTATTTTGGCATAAGCCCATGGAGGAGTCAGAGGTGGAAATTATGCAGGAACTGTGATTGCACAAAAACTGTTGAGAGTTGGGTTATGGTGGCCCATATTACATAAGGATGAAAAAGAGTTTTGTATAGCATGTGATGTATGCCATAGAAGAGGAAAACCATGTAGAAGAGACAAAATGTCATTAAGTCCACAAGTGATGTTCCAAGAATTTGACGAAAGGGTTATTGACTTTGTTGGACCTATTTACACACCAGGAAATAAGACTACCACAAGATATATAATCACTTGAACTAATTATTTGATGAGGTGGGATGAGGCACACCCAGTGAAGGATTGTTGTGTCGACACTGCCGCGAAGTTCATTTTTTAAGATATTTTGTCAAAATTTGGGTGTTGAAATATATTAATGAGTGACTAGGGTTCACACTTATGGCATAAGAATATTGAGGTACTGAATGAATAGTTCCAAGTATACCATCAGAAAATTACCCCATATCATCTGCAAACGAATGGGACATTCAAAGCCTTCAATAAGGTTATGGAGAATGAACCCACAAAAGTGTGCAATGTGAATGGAAACGACTAGGATATAAGGATTCTAGTAGTGTTGTGGGAATATAGGAAAACATGCAAGAAAATAACAAGCCAGACACCTTTTAGGTTGGTATATAGACAAGAAGCAATCATGCATAGGAGTACATTATTCCAAGTTTGATAATTGTAACCTTCACATATATGGAAGACTCTGATATAATAGAGGAAAGGATGGCACAATTGCTTTCTCTAAAAAAAGAATTGTTTATAGCAGGTTTTCATCAGCAAGAGAAAAAAGAAAGGGAGAAATCTTGATATGACAGGAACATCAAGTAGAAGAATTTCTGGGAAGGAGATCTTGTACTTTTATATGATAGAAAATTCATGAAGTTCCTAGGAAAATTTAAAAAAAAATTGTTAGGAACATATATCATCAAGAACATCTCTGATGGTAGTGTTGTTAAGTTCCCGTGATTTGTTAGATTGGTGAGAAAAAATGCACAGGGTAACATCAGACCAATCTTTGGAGTCCTAGGGCCTAGCCTTCCTAGAATCAGAGAGGGCTCTGTCTATTTTGTGCAAAGGATGTGAAATTGTTTGCTTTTAGGGTTTGATTTTAGGCTAGTTGTTAATTTTAGAGTTTGTTTGTTTGTTTTGGTTGGGTAGATGATTAAGTAGAATATATAGAGTGAGGAAATATTCAATTCATTGAGCTATGGAGTCAATAAAAGTCATGGAAAGTTCAATAAAGAATTAGAGTGGATCACAGGGAAAATCTAGCATGGTCAGATGGATTTTCAAGGTTTGTGTGAGATGAAATGAACATCAAGTTTGTAAACAAAGTAGGGAAAAGGGCAGTTAAGAATCCTTTGTCAAATACTTTAACAAGAAGGGACTTTAACACTATTGATTCAACTCTTTGATTCAACTATTGTTGGAATAAAGAATTAATCAATAGACAGGGCACAACAATAACTCTTTGATTCAACTCAAGAAAATAAGTATTTAAGACAAACAATCCGATGAAATATAGAAGGCAAGAAACTCATTTAACTTCTAGTGATTTCACCTTCAAGGTTATAAAACATTTAAGATAAAAATATAACTTTAATCAAATAAGAGGGAAATCCTAAACATCATTGATCATAGCCATAAATATCTCCAAAAAATCTATTCAAAAATGGACAAAGGGTATGATTGAAACATAGCCTCTTTGGCAAAACCTAATTAGTGGTACTTCAAAGAAAGATCTCAAGAACGATGTTTTAGTGACATCAAACAAGAACGGCTAACAATAAAACATCTTTGATACCTATTGTATACAAACATTAATGAGATAAACAATCTTGGGTGGGTCTAGAGAGAAACTAAGAATTCTCTAAACTGACCTAGGAGAGGAAAACACAGAGGCAGTGAAGAACAAACAGAGGTAAGGTGCCTTTAAAAAACATTTCTTAGTCTAAAGCCTTTGTCCTAATGCAATATAGAAGGATGAAACAACATGATACATAAGAAAAAAATGAGCTGAATAGAAGCACATCACCATTAACCAAGCTTAGGGATCCTGTAAGCAAGCCTTCTCCATCATCAATCGAGACAAGCCATTCACAAAATCCACAACACCAATTTCTTCTTCAATCTCCAAAAAACCATATATTTCTCTCAAGATTCATCAAATACCAAACTCTTACAATGAGGCCCTCATGCTCTATTTATCTAGAAAAGGAGGGAAAAAACCCTAACTAGGGTTTGAAAATTTCAAAATCATCCATAAATGCCGTTTATGCCTAAGAGACCATGCAAGGCCCAAGGCACAAAATATCTCATGAAATAAATGAAAAAATAACTCCTAGCACATAAATTTGGATTGATTTGCCTCAAAAAACACTAAAATATCAATTTTCCATTAATGAGTGTCTTTTGTTGACTTTTTGGCCAAAAATGCATAGTGAGGTCTGAATGTGTAGTGCCTGCATGGGCAAAACTAGCTCCACTTGCAGTCATGTTTTGATGACCTTCCCGATATCAAAATATGCTCTGTGATGGCCAGTTGGAAAGAATATTGAGTCTAATTTCCAAAAATTCCATTTTTTTTCGGATTGGGCTGCATTAATCTGTCCAAAAGGAAAATTTCCCAAAACTACTCTAGGCGCAGCACCAGGCCTGAAAATGAGGCCGAAAGGTGAAAAATGAGGTGTTTTTGGGCCTTTTGAGGGGCCAAAAATGCTCCAAATGCTCTGAAATTTGGTGATCATATTGTAATTTATGTGAGGATTCCAAAAATGAAAATTTTTCCTCCTAAGGATGCCTGAGATGAAAGCGTATTGCAAAGGTGTTGCGCTTAGACGCCTCAAAATTTGCAAAACACCAAAATTTGTCAAAATTTTCCCAAAATTGCTGGATGTCTTCCTTATGGGGTTTGATAGGCTTGTAGAGAAGATTCAGCCAAGATTCCAAGGTTTTCTTGGTGTTCAGCCCCATGGTTCATAAAAAAATTTAAGGTTTTCTTCTTCCTTTGCCTCTTTGAAGGCTTTTCCTTTTTGGCATTTTCTTCACTCGCTTCATGATCACCATAAACCTCACTATTATTTGTTTCAATGATGTCATATTATTCATTACCTACATTGATTCTTTTCCACACTGTCATCTTCATTCTTTGTAACACTGCTCTTACTGCTCTTATGACCCTTGGATCTAATGCCATGTTTTTTACTGCTTTATTTCTTCATTGACATTTGCACTAGTAGCCTTGGTTTTCTGTTTTATTTTCTCATCTTTACTGACATCAACCTCACTATTGTGACCTATACCATACTCTTTACTGATATGTGCTTTGCTGCCTTTAGACCCACTATGAGCCTCACAGTTTTTAGACCCAAATGGTCTCCTCTTCATTGCCTGTTTTTTCCTTGTTTGACTCATTATTTCTCTTTCCCTTATTATCATTAGCCTTATTTTCATTGGCCCCATTGTTTTATTCCTCATTTATTGATTCTTCATGGCAATCATCTTCATTTTTAGATGTATTTGAGACACGAGATAATAGTGAAGGATTTGGAAAGGGTGATGAAGGAGGATCACTATGATGTTAGGGCATGTGAATAAGAGGCAAAAATTAGTGACAAACCTTTGCTTCTTGTTATAATAAATTTAGAGATGCTTCATAAACCTTTGATGGCAGCCTGGAGGTGGTTTTGATGTAATTTGAGTGTTTGCAGGTGCAGGGGGAGCTTCAGGCAAAAGTGCAGCGCCTAAACGCGTTGTCAGGTCCTCTCAGCTCTAAGCGTAGTGCCTGAACGCACTGTCGGTTCCTCCTAGCCCTAAGCACAGCCCCTGAATGTTTTTTGGGCCTATCAATCTCCTCTAAGCACAACACCTGAATGCTTTTTGGGCCTATCAGGGTTCCCTACGTGTAGCGCCTTTTTCAAAGGGAATTTGGAGGTCATACCGATGTCCAAATTGGGCCCATGATAGCTCGATGGAAATATTGTCCTGTATACTTTCCAAATATACTTTTTTTCTCTGTTTGGAGTTGATTTAACTTGTAAAAAGTTGATTCTCCCAAGACCGGTCAAAAAGTTCTGAATGATGGTGCAGAAATGCAGAGTGCTAGTGAAAACAACCTTTTGATGCCTTCCTCAACTCCAAATTGAGCTCATGATAGCTCAGCGGAAATATTATCCTATATGATTTCTAAATATACCCTTTTCTCTCTGATTGGATTTTATTTGACCTGCCAAAAGTTGATTTTCCGAAGACTGGTCAAAAAGTGTTGAATGATGGTGCAGAAATGAAGAATGCTAATGCAGACAACGTTTGGATGCTTTATTCAACTCCAAATTAAGCTCATGATAGCTCATTGGAAATATATTCCATCCTAGTTGTCTTTTTACCCATCACGAAAGTCATTTGGACACTCCATCTATGAGAAAACCTTATTTTCCCAAGGTCACTCTAGAAGTGCAACAATTCTCCCGTGACACCTGTATTTTTTACATTGCTCCCAAAAAATTATACCTGTGTAAAAAATGAAGGATTTTTTTCTTCTTGGACCTATTATGGACAAAATCCTCTCTCACTTTTGTCAAATTCATCTCTCCTTGGTCAGAAACATAGTTTAAAGAAAAACTGGCCCTAGGTGTAGCAAATGATTTGTCCTTTGGAAATAATTCTTGGAAAATGATGGAGGCATGATGTTTATGAGTTGGTATGGCTTTATGATTGCTGATATGACCTATCATATGGATCCTTTTATCATATTCCTCATTTCCATATCAAAACCCTAGCTTAATTGGAAGGGGAAATTAAGCTTTGGTGTAGGCAAAACAGGGGATTTAGGACTGCCTTGTAGAGGGAGGGGAATGAAGGGGTTAAGATTTGTATAAATTCTTGGGGAAATTTTGGGGGATAGGGATAGATGTTAGAGAGTAGGGGAAAGTTGAATTTAAAGTATTGAGTGAGGGGAATGGGTCCAAAAGGGAAAAACACAGGCCTAGTCTCGAAAAGTGTCAAATTGTAGCAATAGGCTAGGTTTTGTAGAAAAATGATGACTTTGAGGGCTATGAGTGATGGGAAGTGTTTATGAAGGTATATTAAGGATATGGGAAGGTGTAAGAACATCAGGATACAAGCCTTGTTGATGATTTAACCATCAAAGTCATGAAACCAAGAAAAATGCCCTAAAAAACCCTAGTACCTATAAGACCAAGTATTTCTTGTCTCCCTTGCTGCAAGATGTCTTATTTCAAGAGAAAACCTCCTACCTTACCAAATTTCTGCTGATAGACCTCTTAACACTTATGCAAAAGTGTCAAGTTTTTCCATTACCTCATATGAAGACTTTGAAACTATATGATAGTCTTCTTTGGAAATGATGACCTTGGAACACATGAAACCCTAATTGACCTAGTAGGGGGTTCTTTGACCTTTCTTTGACTGAAAATTGGCTTGGAATATTTAAGTGAAAAATAGAGTATTGACCAATTGGTGTAATGAAGATCCAAAATCCAATGTACTTGATTTATCTAGAGATCCTACAGAGATAGTTTTGAGACCATCAATTCTTGAGGAATTTTGGGGAATCATGGGAATGAGTTAGGATTATAGGAAAAACCTAGATGGGCAATGGAGTCATAGGTAAGGGACAAACATAGTAATGAGATAATGGGTAGCAAAATGGATGGAAATGAGAGGCACAAGCCATTTGGAGTCTGTAAGAGTTACAAGGTGATCATGAAATGGAAAAATGGTAGGATAGTAAAAAAAAAGTTCTAAGGATAATGAAGGCAGTGAGATTTCTAAAACTCACAATGTTCATGGAATTTTGTTTTTAGAAATATAGGACCAATATATAGTCATCTATAGATAGTAAAAACTATGGATGACTAACAGGTGCATTTTAGCTCATGAAGTTAAATGGTTAGATGATTCCATGACGAGAGAATGGTAGAATATTGAAGGTATATAGGGACAACTCTGTCCCTGGAGCTTCGCACTAAAAGAAAAAAGGAGAAGATTCTTAGTACAAACTGCAGTTGAAAGTGAGCACTGGACTATGAACTACTCTTCAGAAGGGAGCTTTGCAAAAGGAAGATTACTATTGATATTTA